>CM077583.1:61215300-61397800 GCA_039657365.1 Stephania yunnanensis | reverse complement strand
TGGCTTTCCCTCTCACATTTTTATATGTTTTTGTATCATTTATGTATATTGTTTTTGTCACATGGGATATATGGGTTTTATGATATATTTTAGGACTTGTATTATATGTGGGGTTTCCACACTCTAGGTTGTCCTAACTGATTTGTGTAGAGTTCTTTAGATTGTTTAAGTTGAATTCGCTTCCATATAAATTTTGGTAACTTACAAATTTGAATAAATCACTCAAAATGTAAAATTTTGCTGCCTTGTAATGATAAATAGTTAGGAAAGATGACTAGGCTTCCATTGACGTCACGAGGATTGACTCGGGGTCCACGTAAGTCTAGGCCGGGCGGGGCCCAGTTTAGGTTGTGAAACTGGGGCCGTCACAGTTGGTATCAGAGCCCCATTTTCGATCAGAGCCCAAATCTTTCTGCCTAACTTAAAAATAACCACAACCAACATAATACACAAATCAGTAATAGAGTTAGGATAAGGTTGGAACTTATAGTGGAGCCTTGTGATCCATACTTAAGTCTTAGTTGGGAAGTGAGGTGAGTTAGAGAAATTAAAATTTGACTATATGAGCTATTTGGTATGTTGTATATTATTACGATCGATAACTGTATCATGATCGAGAAATCGCATTCTTTGTAGATTGTGATGACCATCAGCCCAAGATCAGCGATGCCGGTTCGAGTGATGTTCATGAGAGGATGGACGAAATGTCCTAGTTGGTCATTTCATATGGCCAGCAACTTCAGGAAATTCTTCGACTATTGAGGGCACAGGCTACAACATCGCCTTCGACATCTGGAGCTGTAGCATCAGCCACTCAGGGCTGGAGTGCGCTAACGGTACATGTCGTTGTTACGACTCTTATAGCGCCGACCAAACTTGTGACTGGTGAGGGAGTACAGGTTTAGGTTGAAAGAGTATCATCTACTCTTGATACACCGGTGGATGATACACCATGCACTTTTACTGATGGGAGCACTCGAGCGACAACTGAGGCGAGGCAGTCTCGTGAGTTTCAGAGACATCACCTGGAGAAGTTCCACCGTAGTACGAATCTAGGAGCAGCAGAGAAACTTATGAGGAGTTGCGAGAAGATCCACGATGTCTTGGCTACACCGAATCATATGAAGCTGAACATCTCATCAACTTCATTGTTTGGAGAGGCTGGTGTTTGGTGACGTAGCATGGTGTCGTATCTTGTGCAAGTCCCCAAATATTTTTCCTGCAGAGTTACCAGGATTACCATCGCCTAGGGTGATTGACTTCATAATTGATTTGATTTCGGGGACCAAACCTATATCTATTTCGTCGTACAGGATGGCTCCAAATGAGTAAGATGAACTGAGAAGACAGTTTGATGAATTGTTAGAGTTAGGGTTCATCCACCCAAGCATGTCACCTTGGGGTGTGTCAGTCTTATTTTTTAAGAAGAAAGATGGCGGCTTGAGAATATGCATTGATTACGGACAACTCAACATGGTTATAGTGAAGAACAAGTATCTACTTCCTTGCATTGACGATTTCTTCGACCAGCTGACGGGAGCACTGTGGTTCTCGAAGATTGATTTAAGATATGTGTACCATCGGTTGAGGATTAGAGCAGAGGTCAGGGAGAAGACTGCTTTCCGTACTCGATATGGGCATTATCAGTTTAAAGTCATGCCTTTTGGGCTGATTAATGCCCCACGATATTCATGGATCTCATGCATCGAGTGTTGAGAGAAAACTTAGATAGGTTCATCATTGTGTTCATCGAGTAGATCCTTATCTACTTCAGGACTCGTAAGGATCACGAGGAGCACCTCAAGATGATTTTGCAGACTTTGAGGATGCATAGACTGTATGCGAAATTCAGTAAGTGTGAATTTTGGTTTACAGAGATAAGATTTCTTAGGCATATTGTTGGAGCCAGCGGAGTGTCAGTGGACTCCGCTAAGGTCAGAGCTTTGATAGATTGGCCTACACCGCTGTCAGTGACAGATGTGCGTAGTTTCTTGGGGTCGGCAGGCTATTACAAGCGTTTTGTTTGAAACTTCTCAAAGATTGCAGCACCAATGACGCAATTGATGAAGAAGCATACGAGTTTTCAGTGGAATGACAGCTGTGAACACCGATGCTTCTAAGGTCAGTTTAGGTTGTGTTTTGATGTAGGACGGTAGAGTGATTGCCTACACGTCTCGACAGCTGAAGGTTCACGAGAAGAACTACTCTACACATGACTTGGAGTTAGCGGTAGTGGTATTTGCATTAAAAACTTGGCGTTATTATCTCTACGAAGAGAAATTTGTGTTGTTTACTGATCACAAGATTTTGAAGTACCTCTTCACTCAGAAAGAGCTAAACATGCGATGGAGGCGTTGGCTTGAATTCCTCAAAGATTATGATTTTTCATTGGATTGCCACCCGGGGAAGGCCAATGTTGTTGCAGATGCGTTGAGTCGCAGAGGACCAGACTCATAGGTTGTTAGTTGCCACATGACATACAAGTATGGATTACTCGAGGCGGTCGAGTCGATGAATTTTATTGATATCCCGACCCGTGCCTGAGCGTTGATTTGAGGCTAGACGAGGACACAAACAGTGTCGATTCAGAGTGTACTTGAGGGTCAGCAAGCAGATGAGCAGTACCAGAGGTTCTTGGAATTTGCTCAGAGTCCAGATCATCCAGATTGAAGTCGGTTGACAGAGATAGGTGGATAGTCTAGCGCGCTAGATATCATAGGTGGCGTGCTAATGTCAAAAACTAGAGTGCTAGAGGTCTAAAGTAGCGCGCTAAAATTAGAAAATTAGCGCGCTAATATTAGAATTAGCGCGCTAATTACCCTGGTAGTACAAAAAATCTGTAATTTTCAAAAGTTCTTCAAACACTTTAAACTGGTGTAAAACCTCAAGTAAAAGTTCCAGCACACTCAAAAACCTATAATATGATATCAAGAACCTAAGGAAGAGCTACAAGGATTCAAAAACGCGTTTCAGAGTGTCGAGACAATTGGATAGATTAGGAATAAGCTTGTGGATTTGAGGTAAGTAAACTAGTTAGGAAATGCACATTATTTCATTGCAAGCTATTGAATATTGTTGTTCATTGCTTGTTATCTATCCTTGTAATTCCATGGATTCTATTTCAATTCATGGAGTGTTTTTTCAATTGATATACATGGTCTTGGAAGGAGGGATTTTCAAAACCTTTGTGTTGTTCAACATACACTTCTTCATTGATCGTCCCTTTTAGAAATGCACGTTTCACATCCATATGATATAACTTGAAACCAAGAAGACATGCAACATCATGAAGTCGATGAACATATTCTAATCTAGCAACAGGTGCAAATGTTTCATCAAAATCTATTATTTCTACTTGATTATAGCATTGAGCTACTAAATGAGCATTGTTTCTGACTACTTCTCCTTATGCATCAGATTTGTTCTTGAAAATCTACTTTGTGCCAATTACATTGGTATTTGTGGTTTTGGCACTAAGGTCCAAATGTCAAGTCTCAGAAATTGGTTAAGCTCCTCCTACATTGCTATGCCCCGATACTCATCATGCAATGCATCAAACTCATTTTTAGGCTCGATATTAGGACATAACAGACATGCCAAGCTAATTTCCTGTAGTCTATTCTTGTTGTATCTCTGGTCATTATTCCTTCTTCTTTCTCCCCAATAATGTTGTCTGATGATTGATCTTTCTAAATTCTACTTGAGGGTTCTTGAGTGATAGTTGACAGTTCTGACTCATTCCTTTGAGAAGTTTGTGTAGCATCTATGCCAGGTGAAGTTTCTACTGCGTTTGCAATTGGTGCACTGGTGGTTGCAACTAGCATCGATTTATTATCACTATTGTCAGCTTATAATACTTTTTGTTCTGATGGAGTGTCATTAAAAGAAACATTGATTGATTCCATTACTCTCTGGGCTCGTTGATTTAGAACTTTGTATGCCTTGCTGTTTGTGGAGTATCCAAAGAAGATAACTGTCAAATCCCGAAATTTTTAAATCGATAATTACGATTAATTCGGGATAAATGAAGCATAATTATGATTTTGGCCACGAGTCGAGGATTAAACACCGGTGAATTTAAGATTTATAATTAATTTTATTAATCTGTGATGTTTGCCTAGTGTAGTGAATTTAAGCTGCTAACAAGCAGTTTATATAAAAGTACATAACAACAACATAGCCTCAATCACAAATTAATTGGTGTCGGTTACATGGATCAAACTTTTTCATTATTTTTGATTAAGTGCAATTGATGGTGAGCTTTCCAAACCATTCAAATCCCTCCTAATTAAGGCATCCTATGTTAACTTTGGTTTACCCTTACCTCGTCTAATTCCTACAATTTTTATTGAGTCAAGTTTTTTAGTGGAGGCATTTGTAGGTCGTCTTTGCAATTGACCAAACCACCGCAACCGCCCTTCCCTAATATTTGTATCAATTGGTGCTACTCCCACTTATTTTTGAATTTCTATATTTCTTATTCTATTTTTACGAGTTTTATCACACATCCACCTAAGCATCCTTATTTCTACTACGTTCATTTTATGTAATTGTTGTTGCTTTACCCCAACATTCACTACCATAGAGCATAGCTGGTCTAATTGCGGTCCTATAAAAGTTTCCTTTTAACTTAGTAGGAACATTTCAATCACAAATCACCCCTGTTGCACTCCGCCATTTCTTCCATCCAGCTTGATTGATGCTAGATATCTAACGTGGTTTACCTTAGGAACTTCTACTTCCCCTAATTTTACCACTCATTCATCTCGATGTCTAGTGTTTCTAAACTCAAAGTGCATGTATTCAGTTTTCATCATATTCAATTTAAAGTTTTAAATTCTAATGTATTCCTCCAGAGTTCTAGTTTCATATTCACTCCATCTTTTATTTCATCCACTAAGACAATATCATCTGCAAATAGCATACACCATGATATATCCTCTTGAATATGCCTAGTTAGTTCATCCATAACTAAAGTAAATAGATATGGACTTAAAGTCGATCCTTGATGTAGTCTTATCGTAACGAAAATTTCTTTTGTAGCTCATCTAAATGTCTTTATACTCGTTACTACTCCATCATATATATCATTAATAGTGTCTATGTATTTAGTGTACACTCCTTTTCTTTCTAGAACCCACCAAAGAACATCTGTAGGAACCCTATCATATGTTTTTTTCTAAATCTATGAATATCATATGAAGATCTTTTTTCTTTTTTCTTTTTTCTATATTTTCTAACAATAGTCTTATAAGGAAAATCGCCTCTAGTTGACCTCCCAGGCATGAAGCCAAATTGGTTCTCTGATATTGTTGTTCTCTCATTAGCCTATTGTTTATTTTCCTCTCCAAAAGTTTCATAGTGTGACTCATAAGTTTAATTCCCCGGTAGTTTGAGCAACTTTGAATGTCTCCTTTGTTTTTGAAGATTGGTAGAAACGTGCTTCTCTCCAATCCATCGACATCCATTTTGATTTTGGAATTTTATTGAAAAGTTTTGTTAACCAAGTCAATCAAATTTCTCCTAAGTATTTCCAAACCTCTATGGGTATTTAATATGGGCCACATGCTTTCCCTATTTTCATTCTTTTCAATGCCTCTTTAACTTCTATAATTCTAATGTTGTGTGTATAGTTTACATTTCTTTCTTGGTGTGGGTTTTCATTTATTATAGTATCAACTTGACCATCATTAAATAAACTATCAAAGTAACTTCTTCGTCTCTCCTTAATATCATCATCGCGAGTTAAAACATTTTGATTTTTGTCCTTAATACATCTTACATGGCTTAGGACTTGTTTCTTTTTATCTCTTAATTTGGCTAGCCTATATATATTTTCTTCATCTCTATGACCTAACCTTGTATATAGATTTTCAATGAAATTTGTTTTAGCTTGACTAACTACTTTTTAGCTTGTTTTCAAGATTCTCTATATTGATTGTATGTATCTTCATCTTGACACTAAGGTATTTTTCTATACATCTCTCTTTTAGTGTTAATTTGGACTTCCTCGTTTCACCACCATGTTTCCTTCTTTGGTAGTCCCAAGTCTTTAAATATACCTAATACGTTTGATCCAACTCTTCTTAAGCACCTGCTCATTTCTAGCCACATTGTATTAGCATCTAAGTCAAAATTTCAAATATTTTCCTTTAGTAGTTTTTCTCTAAACTCTACTTGTTTACTATTTTTTAGGTTCCACCACTTTATTCTAGGGTCAATAACTCTTTTATTCATATTATGTCGTCGTTTTAGCTTAATATCAAGTACTACTTACTTATGCTGGGTAGTAAGCACTTCATCATGTATTATTTTGCGGTCTCTACATATTTTTCTATCTATTTTTCTTGTTAAAAAATATATTTAACTCTTGTTATGACCACTACTAAAAGTAATTATATGCGACTTCCTCTTCCTAAAACTAGTATTTGCTAAAACTTGATTGTATGCTGAAGCAAATTCTAAAATTGATTCTCCTTCTTCATTTCTATTACCGTAACCAAAACCTCCATGAACTCTCCAAACCCATCGTTACTTGCCCCGACATGCCCATTTAAATCTCCTCAAATAAAAACCTTTTTATATAATGGTATGCTTTGCATAAATCCATCCATATCGTCCAAAAACTTGTTTAATGCTCTCGCTTTATCCTACTTGTAGTGCATAGGCCCTAAGTATGTTAATTTTTTCGTCTCCAATAATTAATTTAACTAGAATCAATCAATTCCCCATTCTTTTAACCTCTACGACCTTATCCTTATAATCATTATCCACCACAATTCTTACTCCATTGCATTTTCTATTTATACTGGCGTACCACAATTTAAACCATGTGCTTCCTATTTCTTTACTTTTTTCTCCTACACATTTTGTCTCTTAGAGGCGAGCCGATTTATATAACATGGCATGGAATTGTCTTGGTGTGTAAGGATAGGTCGTAGCATGGCATGTGATTGTCATGGTGAGTAAGAGTAAGTCGTGGCATGGCATGAGATTGTCATGGTGAGTAAGGGAGGATATGGCATGGCATGGGATTGTCATGGAATGTGATGGTTGGTTATGACTATTATGTTGGGTTACATGATAGGAAAGGTTTACAGTTACTGGTGTTAAGTAACTAGGTTAGGGAAACTTGAACACAAAAATTGAATTGAGAATAGGTTGCAGAGATGTTGAGAAGAGAGTGACTGATTTTGACCACATTGGCAACACGTGCCAATGTCTTAGGGTAACACTTAATCTTTGTGATGGAGTAGTGGAGGTGTTCAAGGACTGTAGAAAGGGACTATCGAGGTGTGAGGCGTGGTCACACAGGGATAAGATAGTTACATCAAAGTTTACTTGAGATTCAAACTTTGAAGACAAAATTCTCCTAGTTGGGAAGAATTGTAACGAGCAAAATTAATTAAACTAAGATTAGCGTTAATCTCAGAGATTAACGGTCGTAATTCGGGCGTTATGTAGACAACTCGATTGACTCAGACACGAGAATTATGGATGGTGGTTGTGTATATGTGGTGTTTAAAAATTATTATTATTATATTGCACCGCATGTATGTATTTTGCTATCAGGCGAGTTTGTGTGACGGGTGTTCGCCTTGAAAGGCGTGTCAACGCAGGTGTCGAATAAGCGAACTACGGGTACATTAGGAAACTCGACTAATTCACGTTAAGATGACTAATTAATCAATTAAAATGGGTATTGTGATCATAGGCCAAGTAAATTCAAATTAAATAGGCTATGGTGTGCCTCAAATACGTGTCAAGACGTTGGGCACCCGGTATCGGGTAGTCGAAGGTTAGTGAGATCACAAGTTGGTTGATTTTGATAAATAAAATACTAACCATATGTATTAAAATTGGCTTATAGTTTAGTTCATTAATTGGAAACTATAGGATTTTTCTAGAGATATGTATTGATAAATCTAGGAGTCAAGCGAGTAGCAAATTGGTGTCACATGGACAGAGTGGGTAGGAGTAAGTAGGCTAGGTGGCTAGATGTTGATCATCAAATAAACCTCGGGATATGTAAACACGTCGAGATCAAAGGCTATAAATAAATCTCACTTTAATATATAACATCAGTTGATTAATACATGCAACCAAAACCAATTCATTTGTAAATATGAAATCAAAGAAAAATGAGTGATTCAAATCTGGATTTCAAGGATTTGGAGGTTAAACTTGAAGTTCAAGCTTAAGGTAATTTTTTCTCCATCATCATCACTTTCAATTGAGCTAAAAATTGAGCATTTTAGTGTAATTCAGGTTTGAAGAGTTGGTCTCTGATTTTTTGGTGTCATTTTGATTAAATTCATGTAGAAAGTGTATTAGATAGGTTTAAGTAGTCAAAATTGAAGGAAAAAAGAATTCTCAACTGGAGAATTATGTCCGGAGGCTAGGTAGCGCACTACCTGGAACGGTTAGCATGCTTATCGTTCTAGGTTTCCCAACTGTTCTTCAGGATGAATAACGGTAGCGCGCTACATCATTCCCATAACTCGCCCATTACATAACGCATTACATAACGCGCTTCACGATTCACATAGCGTGCTAACGACAGATAGAAAACTGAATTTAAGGGATGATTCATGATTTTTGACTTAATACATATGTGACGGCCCCAATTTTACAAGAATTGGGCCCCGCCCGGCCTAAGCCTACGTGAACCCCCGAGCCAGTCTCGCAAGGTCAACGCAACCCTAGTCAGCCTTCCAATCCATCATTATCAGTACATTCAACATGTACAGTTGAGTCATTAATATTTTTCGAATTTTACAATTTTAGCAGAAGCAACTAATAAATTAAATAACTCAACAAAAAAAATCAGGGAGTTAGGCAACCTAATTGTGGAACCCAATAAATATCATCAAAGGAGAGTAAATACAAAATATACAAAAAATCACCTAGCTATGAAGCCTTCCCTTCGCTCGTCCGCGGCGCTGCACTCAGTCAAACATAAGAATGACGAGCCCAGGTAAGTAAATCCAGTAGGACGTATACACAACATTTCACAATATCCAAAACAACAGTTCACGATATCCAAAGCAGTCAAATTCATGCAAATATAATGAAAAGAATCAAGAACGCATGAATTTACAAGACTGTAAACAACTCATCAATGAGTGAGGCCCAACAATTAATTAATTTTTTGTGAAGGCCTAGAGCCCCCCCTCCCAGCTAGGCGAGCAAGCTCTGCGACTGCGACTGGCAAAGCAAGCAACCATGGAACCCCCAAAGTAGATGTAAATGGACACCAGGCGAGCAAGCTCTGCGACTGCGAATCCATATACATCTTCTATGTTCCCCCCATATGTGCGTGCGAGCACGCTCGGCGAACTACACATATGGGCATAGATTTGCAGTGAACAACAATATACATCTCATATACATCTTAGATGTATATGCACCCCAGGCGAGCAAGCTCTGCGACTGCGAATCCATATACACCTTCTATATTTCCCCCATATGTGCATGCGAGCACGCTCTACGAACTACACATATGGGCATAATACTTTTATCTCACCAGTCTCAAATCCAACGATAACAGTGAACAACAATAAAGGTTACCACAAACCATTAAACAACAACAATCAATGGATAAACATGAAATATTATATAGGTCCCTAGCTGGTTTACTTACCTCGAGAAATCGCGAACCTCAAAATCAAGACGTCTCACTCGCGTCTCGATTTGCGCACCCGACACCCGACTCCTAGTCCCTGGTGTCCATTTCGACAGTTTAAGCATATTTTATTTCAAACTATTCACATCAAACTGAAATTTGGTGAAATAAATCTCACCTCCACCGCGTCGTCGCGATTTCGTCGAAATCGCGCATCCGACCGGTCAAAAACGCGTCACCGCGCCGTCGACCTCGCTGCCCCGCCGGCGGCGCCGCCACTGCTCTGCCTCCGACCGCCGCTGCTCGCCGGCGTCACTGCCGGCGCTGCCTCGCGCTGCCGCGCCAGTCGGGTCCTTCAGTCCGTCCGGCCCGCGCTGATTCGTCCGTCAGTCCGCGTTCGGCGCTGCTGCCCCACTGGCCGCAGCTGCCGGCCAGATCGCCGCCACGCAGCGCCGCCATGACCGCCACCGCTGATCCGCGAGCTGGCCACCGCCGCCGTCCGATCGTCGTCCAGCTGCCACGCAGCCCATTGTCGGCCTCCGCACTGCTGTTTCGCGCGCCACCGCTGCCAGCATTGCCGGCCGGTGCTGTCAGCCGCCGCCGTCCCGCCGCCGGAGCTCCAGCCGTCAGCCAGCCGCCGATCTCCTTCTTTCCCCTTTCTTCCTTCTCTTCCTCACGATCTCTCTGATCATTTTCTTTCCTTATTTTTTTCCATCCTTATCTCCTCTTTTATATTTATATATATATATATATATATATATATATATATATATATATATATATATTATACATAACTTTATCTTTTTGATTTCAAATCAAAAGTGTTCTCGAGATTCGTGCAACACGAATCTCGAGGCTACTCAAAAATCCAGCAGCGTGCATCTCGAGGCACCAACCCGCTTCGTTTTCAAACTCTCGATACTTATCACGATGCGTATCCCTCGTCGGCACGCGACTCGAGGCACGTCCCTATTCGTGTTTCGGCTCACCGAATTCCTCGCATACTTAGCATATCATCTTAAATTTAATTCGAATATACGTATTTCGACGAGTGGGTCCCACATACGACCTTGACTTGACACGTGGCACAAGTGAAATTTTCGGGCCGTTACAGTCTTCCCAACGAATTAAGAATTTCGTCCTCGAAATTGAACTAAATCTCCAATGACCATGGTGTTTTATGAATGAAGACCCAAGGCCATACTCGCCCAATGCCATACCCCCATCTTACTCTGTAGGGCTGGGCTCCTCCGCGACGAGCTGGGTTCCTCCGCGACCTCCAAGCAAAGAACACACCATCTGTCTCCTCCCATCAATATATGTCAAGGCAACATCCTCGCAACATATATTGGAATACAAATGAATACAAACGAACATTTAATTTCACGACCCACCGTCATTAACATACGTATATCCGTTTCTCTCATCGAGTGAATCTCAACCCAACTCGTACCTTTTCTCAGGTTACGATGGATAGTGGTCGGACCTACCGTGGCAATAACATGAATATATTTCTGGCTCTGTTGTACCTAGTTGTCCATACGCCTATACATGTACGTTGAAATCCCGCTCCAACTGGAACATGTCTATATCCTTGCCCCTGTGCATGACTAGACTGATGTCCCCGTCTGTGCACTCGACTAGATCTCTGACCTTGTCTCTGGCCACTGCCTCTGCCATCAACCCTTTGATGGTACTTATGCTAAGTATCTGACGGTGCTAGCTGTTGTAATCCACTAGCGTAAACTCTGCGCTGAACCAACTAACTTTGGCGCCGTATATGCCTTGTATGGCGGAAACGCAATATGTTATGAGGTTGCTCCCATGTGCTCCCACGCTCTCACTTACCATAACATCAACTGCACTCCAGAACGTCCACATCGATGCCACCGTAGTTCACAACCAAACATCGGCCTCGCCGAACAATGAAATTTATACGATGCTCGAACTCATATGATCTGGTGTGGCCAAAACGTCATGAATATTAGTTGCTCCGAGATTCGTACCACCGTGAAACTTTTCCGAGTGATGCCGCTAAACACTCGTGAGACTGCCTCGCCTGAGTCGTCACTCTACTTCCCGTATCCGTTGGCGCGCTCAACATCTCCTCATGTAATTACGAGTTCAACTCGTTCACTCGAACAAGTTCACTTTTTGACTTTCAAAGTCAATGCGTCCTCGAGATTCGTGCGACATGAATCTCGAGGCACCACCTCTATGTGTGACTACAATTGTATCGAATCTCACAAATTACGTATTTCGAGACACCTCCCAAGTTTCGAACCCTATAACACTAAGCTGGACCTAATCCAAATCTAATGTGTCCTCGAGATTCGTCTTTCTTTTGTGAAACTCGAAACACATTAAAACATATCTTCACATTGTTTGTTTGTTTGTGTTTTTCTTTTCTGCACGGAAATTCCTTTCCTTACGTTTACTAACGTATCTGAACAAATTTTTAAATGTGATCAGTCTTAAGATGTACAATCTCGTAAGATTTATACTTAGATGACCATTAATTGTTAGAACGATTCGCGGACTCTACCTCAGCTCGTAACACTTAATTCATTTATAAGTCCCTAAAGGTGGTGGTTGACTTCACCAACCCTGAGACTGTAAATGTATAGTGTCACTAAAGTGGAGTTACTTGGGCTTCTAATCCAACAGTACTACTCCAAAGCTTTCGTCAAAGCTAAAGGAGTCCGTACATGATGTAATCGTTAGCTCTCAAGTCATCTCAACACTTTGCTCATTTTGAGTCTGCTCTTCGTTTCTTCTTTCTTTTTTTAACTTTACGTTCTCGAATGTTTCTTACATTCGATGTTCTTTACTCGAATGTTCCTTACATTCGACTATTCATTCATTTCACGAATGAGCTTTTCTCGAATATTCCTTACCTTACTTGTTCCATTCGTTGTATATTATCCAACAACATCAATTTCCTTTATCAATTCCACACCATTTAGAGACTCGAACTTCCGTTTCAAGTCTCACTACTTATAGGAAATTCTCAATTTCAATGCTAACTGAACAACTTGAAATGAATTTAATGAACTCTTTTGAGTCCTAAATAAGATCAAAATTCCTCTAAATAGCTTGAAAATCAATTCACAAGTTTGTTTGAGTCCTACATGGCATGTTAAGTTTCAATTTGAAACCATACCATTTGTAATACCAAAGTTCTCATTTTACTCCAAATGAATTGTTTCATTTTCCATTGGCTTCACCGAACCAAACAAGCTATTTACCTAATTGAACTATCCGCGAAGCTGAATTGAATTTAAACAACTCCCGCGTTTTCAAGGCACGAGTACATATCCATGCAGCTCCACTATTCCCAAATACGCCACAATCACCAACATTGTCACATCCGATCCGTGCATGAAGGCAGTGCAATACGACCTCCGCTCCGAGAAAAATATTGTCCATGAGGTAGCTTCAAAGTAATTGTTCCAAGTGGATCCCCTAGCGACACGTGCGGGAGTTTTTGAAACATTTATCACTAATTGATTCAATTTAATTTCTATCCACTTAATCATTTCCATAGTCACGATTCCTCGAATCAATCCATATATGGTCCACATATACGCCAAGGGTACCAACCCACCTCGAACGTATATGAGACAAAAACATTTTCCATTTGCCAACTCTCCTCACTTCCCAACGAAGACTCTAAGTCGGGATCATAGGGTTCAAAGTTCAACCATTCCTAACTTCCGCTTGTTTTGTGTCTTAATTTCAAGAGTCGAGTTCCAACGTCTCGATACCAATCCCCCATCATTATCGGCTAAGCATTCAACATGTACCCTGAGTCGACCTTCCAATTCATCATTAGTGTATTAATATATTTTCGAATTTTACAATTTTAGCGGAAGCAACTAATAAATTAAATAACTCAACAAAAAAAAATCAGGGAGTTAGGCAACCTAATTGTGGAACCCAGTAAATATCATCAAAGGAGAGTAAATACAAAATATACAAAAAATCACCTAGCTATGAAGCTTTCCCTTCGCTCGTCGGCGGCGCTGCACTCAGTCAAACATAAGAATGACGAGCCCAGGTAAGTAAATCCAGTAGGACGTATACACAACATTTCACAATATCCAAAACAACAGTTCACGATATCCAAAGCAGTCAAATTCATGCAAATATAATGAAAAGAATCAAGAACGCATGAATTTACAAGACTGTAAACAACTCATCAATGAGTGAGGCCCAACAATTAATTAATTTTTTGTGAAGGCCCAGAGCCCCCCCTCCCAAACCTAGGCGAGCAAGCTCTGCGATGATCGCGATCAAGCAAAGCAAGCAACCATGGAACCCCAAAGTAGATGTAAATGGACACCAAAGAGCAAGCTCGGCGATCGCGAATCCATATACATCTTCTATGTTCCCCCCATATGTGCGTGCGAGCACGCTCACGAACTACACATATGGGCATAGATTTGCAAAGAACAACAATATACATCTCATATACATCTTAGATTATATGCACCCCAAAGAGCAAGATCTGCGATTGCGAATCCATATACACCTTATATTTCCCCCATATGTGCGTGCGAGCACGCTCTGCGAACTACACATACGGGCATAATACTTTTATCTCACCAGTCTCAAATCCAACGATAACAATGAACAACAATAAAGGTTACCACAAACCATTAAACAACAACAATCAATGGATAAACATGAAATACTATATAGGTCCCTAGCCGGTTTACTACCGGTTTACTTACCTCGAGAAATCGCGAACCTCAAAATCAAGACGTCTCACTCGCGTCTCGATTTGCGCGCCCGACACCCGACTCCTAGTCCCTGGTGTCCATTTCGACAGTTTAAGCATATTTTATTTCAAATTATTCACATCAAACTGAAATTTGGTGAAATAAATCTCACCTCCACCGCGTCGTCGCGATTTCGTCGAAATCGCGCATCCGACCGGTCAAAAACGCGTCACCGCGCCGTCGACCTCGCTGCCCCGCCGGCGGCGCCGCCACTGCTCTGCCGCCGGCCGCCGCTGCTCGCCGGCGTCACTGCCGGCGCTGCCTCGCGCCGCCGCGCCAGTCGGGTCCTCCAGTCCGTCCGGCCCGCGCTGATTCGTCCGTCAGTCCGCGCTCCGCGCTGCTGCCCCACTGGCCGCAGCTGCCGGCCAGGTCCGCCGCCACGCAGCGCCGCCATGACCGCCACCGCTGATCCGCGAGCTGGCCACCGCCGCCGTCCGATCGCCGTCCAGCTGCCACGCAGCCCATTGTCGGCCTCCGCACTGCTGTTTCGCGCGCCACCGCTGCCAGCATTGCCGGCCGGTGCTGTCAGCCGCCGCCGTCCCGCTGTCCGGCCAGCCCGTCGTCCTCGCCCGCCGGAGCTCCAGCCGTCAGCCAGCCGCCGATCTCCTTCTTTCCCCTTTCTTCCTTCTCTTCCTCACGATCTCTCTGATCATTTTTTTCCTTATTTTTTTCCATCCTTATCTCCTCTTTTATATATATATATATATATATATATATATATATATACATAACTTTATCTTTTTGATTTCGAATCAAAAGTGTTCTCGAGATTCGTGCAACGCGAATCTCGAGGCTACTCAAAAATCCAGCAGCGGGCATCTCGAGGCACCAACCCGCCTCGTTTTCAAACTCTCGATACTCATCACGATGCGTATCCCTCGTCGGCACGCGACTCGAGGCGCGTCCCTGTTCGTGTTTCGACTCACCGAATTCCTCGCATACTTAACATATCATCTTAAATTTAATTCAAATATACGTATTTCGACGAGTGGGTCCCACATACGATCTTAACTTTACACGTGGCACAAGTCAAATTTTGGGCCGTTACAACATATCTTAAACACCTATAACTATACTAAACATGTAAAATTGGACTTCAGGGACTTAGGGACCATAACTCATTTATCGAATAGCTAGTCGAGTTGGATACGAGAGTCCGGGGAAGTCGAAGTGCGGATTGAGGTGCGTAAACCCATTTGAATGCCTCATAGAATTCATAATTTGGTTTATTGACTTCGTTTTTCGTGTGTGACTATTGGTGAGTATACATGGGGGTTTCACTCATATTTTAGTGTGCGTATGTATTAGTTGTGGCTAAATCACATGAACGGGTTACTTGTGATAGTGCTCGTGTCGATGGCAGTAGAATATATCTAAGACTGTCGAGAGGGATATTCGCATGTCTCGTAGTTTATCAGTCTTATTTCATGAATATTGTGTGGACTTCTCTTAGAATTTTATTCACTAGACTCGTCACTGTATTTGTTGGGTGACTGAGTGCAGATCCTTCGACGAGCAAGGGCAAGGGCAAGGGCAAGGAGGTACTGGGCGGCTACCTCTGAGATTGTAGAGTTAGCTCGTGTGTGATATCAATATATATTTATTTTACTTTTGTTGGGTTTTGGGGACCACGTAACACTGATTACATGTATACATAACTTTTGTTATACTTAACTCGCCTTGATATATATATGATATCTTTTGTCAAGTTTTCCACTACTTATGATTGTTGAATATTGTATAACATACTTAAATTCAGACTTCTACTGTAAAGTTTCATTATAACTTGATAAATTGATTAACCGACTAATTAAGTTATTAATAATTATATGAAAATTAATTAGCTAAATTATGATTAAATGGAAAAGTGTAAGTAGCCTAGTAGGTTGCGGAACGTCAAAGATAAGTGGGCCATGACGTGGTAAGACTTAGTGACGTGAGATGCAACGTGGCGGGTAGCAACGCTATCTGGAATTTAGGGCCACCACAGTTAATCTTCGAGATTAACGCTAATCATAGTTTAATTAATTTAGGCTGTTACACTGATGGTTAATATGACTAGGATCGAGGTTCGACCAGATGTGACATACGAGGAACACCCAATTGAAATAATGGATCTTAAAGTGCAGACTCTCAGGAGGAAGCAAATACCATTACTACTTGTTTGGTGGTAGTATCATAAGAACGAATGACTGACTTAGGAGCGAGAGTCTACCATGCGAGAGCGATACCCACATTTGTTTCAAGGTAGACTTTTACTTAAGTTTGAATTTCGGGACGAAATTTCTTTTTGTTGAAAAGATTGTAACAATCCGCATTATTTAATCTTAATTAAATTATTAATTACAGATTATGACCCGTAACTCAGACCTACGTGGACACCGTCGACAAGTTTAGGGCACACCAACCAAGGTATAAATAATTATTTTTGTGTGATGCGTGTTAAATTGTTATATTATTAATTAATTCAAGTTGCACTAGTTAATATTTTTATTGGTCGTTTTGTGCGCGTGTAATGACGAGAGTGTATGACGTCATAGGGTGCACGTAACACGGGTGCATGGGATTGTCAGGGGCTTATAGGTCATATCACCCATCACATTACATCACATCAACTATACCCACCCTTCACTTTTTTTTTCCTACTTTTCTCGTTCATCTCCAAACAAAACCCACATCTTCTTCATCCCGTTTTCCAAAGAGCTTCCTCTCCATCACTCCCCATCATTTTTCTCCCTCACCAAGTACTCCATCACCAAGCTCTCCTCGCACCTCTACGGTCTCGTCGCCTCTCTTGCGAAGTTTTCCCTCTTGGCGGTTCCCATCGGTGATCTCCCTATACCAAGGTGAGTGGTGATTATTGTTGTTACATTTTTGGAGAGATTTAGAACTTTAATAGTGAAGTAGAAATGGTAGAGTTTAATCGTTAATGTGTTTATTGTTGTTGATATTATTTGATTCAAAAAAGAAATATGAAAAAAAATCAAAACTACGTAATGAAGGAATTAAGGGAGGGAGGAGGGTAGCCATGGGTCGGGTCGACTCGCCCAAGCTCGAATAGGTCGGGCCAACCCTGACTCGGATAGACCGAATCGGAATGACCTGGGTCTGCTTGGACCGAGTTGGGCCGACCCGAGTCCAAGTGGTTTCGCTGAACCGGGCCCAACCGAAACAAGCCCTGTTCGGGTCCAAACCATTAATCAAATTAAATTAAATTATTAAAAACTAAATAAAAATGATTTCTAAATAAAATAAATCACATAAAATAAGTATAAATTCTGAAAAACTTCAAAAAATATGAAAAATTAGAAAAAGCTAAAAAAATAAGTTCCGAGACTTTTTCAGGCGTTTGGCTTTTCCATTGTGCTCGATTGAGTACAATTCACATAATATCTAAAAAAATTAGATCAAATACATTATAGATCCGAAATCAAAATTATTAAAAGCTTTTTCTGTGCAATTGTAAGTCGGTTTTCAAATTTTATGTGAAGCTTTTACCATAAAAAGGGAAATATAAGATTTGATTATTTTGATGCAATTTCTACATAGAATATTCATGATCCTTGTGAGGAATCCTCACATTTCAATGGTCGGTATATGTAATATTGTCCCTGCGCCACCTCTAATGGTGGGGATAAAATTCTCCCCGTCGCAAGCCCCGTGAGGGCTAGTTGGCGCATCGAGGTGGATCTCCACGGGACCACTTGCATCCATACGATAAAGTTTGAGGGTCGTTAAAGGCACCCCACCATTTAATGAAGGCACCCAACTTATTTGTAAAAATTCCAACAAAAATGGAAAAGACCATTTTGCATTGTATATATATATAATGGTTCAAAGCCCACAAACCATTTTGACAAGGAGTTAGGGCACCCCACCACCAAGCTTGAACCACAAAGCCACAGCCACATTCCGTTTGGTGAAGAGCTGATCGATTCTTGCGGATTGACATCGTCCGACAGCGAGGTAACAATGTTTGACAACCATATTCGGGTTTTTTAGAACTGTTTAGTTGTGTATAACTGTGAAAATGATGATTTGTTTGTCAACGTAGGGTTTGGTAATTTCTTCAAATCCGAAGTTGTTTCTACTATATAATGAAGGATTGTAATGCTTCGGTGCCAGAGGAGGTCGTCATTGAGGTAATTTTGCAAATGTTTTGTATTTTTTATACGGTTGGGAGAAGTTTCGGTCTGGGTGCGCGATTGTTTCGGCCTCGCAGGACCGAGATGTATAGTAATGTCTCGGTCATAGATAGGGGTGGGCAAACCGCGGTTTGGTGGCGAAAACCACCAAACCGCGACCAAACCGAGGGTCTACGGTTTGGTAATTTTCTAAACCACCACCAAACCGTGAACCACCAAAACCGCAACCAAACCGAACCACGGTTTGCGCGGTTTGCGGTTTGGTTTCGCGGTTTTGGTACGAGGCGGTGGTGGACGTTCGCGCGGCAGCGAGACTACTGCCGTTCAAGGTGAGAGCACAGCGCGAGAGAGAGAGAGAGAGGAGCGAGAGCGCGAGAGCGAGAGGAGAGACGAGGAGCGCGAGAGAGGAGGGAGCAAGCAAGAGCGAACAAAGTTCGTTTCGCGTCTCGGCGGTGTAGGCGATCGATCCGGTCGGAGTTCGATTCGCGCGAAACGAGGCCGATCCGATGGCGAGGAGACTGGACGAGGAGTACGATTACTGTTCAAGGTGGTGCGATCGGCGACTCGGGCGTCGCGAGAGAGGAGAGACGAGGAGCGCGAGAGAGGAGGAGTGCGAGAGGAGAGCGAGGAGCTCGAGAGACGAGGAGGCGAGAGACGAGGAGCGGAGAGACGAGGAGCGCGGAGAGGAGGGAGTGCGAGAGAGGAGAGACGAGGGAGCGGAGAGACGAGGGAGCGCGAGAGAGACGAGGGACGATGGAGCGCGGAGAGACGAGAGAGGAGAGATGAGTGTTTTGTTTTTTTGTTATGTTTTAGGGTTTTTGATATATGGTGGTTATTTACCAAAAAGGCCTCGGTTTGGTTAAACCGCGGTTTTCATTTTGTGAAAACCGCGACCAAATCGCAGAATCGCGGTTTGGTCGTTTTCCAAACTGCGACCAAACCGCCAGCTTTAAAAACCAGACCGAGAGGTTTCACGGTTTGAAGCGATTTTTCAAAACCGCCGCCCACCCCTAGTCATAGAGGACCGAGAGGTTTCACGTAGGTCGTGGACCGAGTACGAGAATCTTGAGTACCTCTCGGTAGTACATGAGCGAGACTCTGAAGAAAGTTTCGGACCTGTACAACCGAGAACCTATTATTTTGGTTTTTTTGTGATAGTGCTGTACATTTTGGTTGATTATAATGTTACATTGTTTGTATTGCAGGTAATGTCGTTATCTAGTAATTTTTCAGACTACAAGGACACTTTTACACCTTCTAAGTCATTCCCCTCTCGAGAAGCGGCCACGGTATGGCTTCAAATGATTAGTGGTGAGAACAAGTTTGTGTTAGTAACGAAACGCTCGGATGCCAGGGGCATTAAGCGCAGGGGAAGGGTGAGACTTGCCTGTGAGAGGTCTGGGACATATAGGGGACTGGCTCAGAGAGTTGGGAAGGGGAAAGCGGCAAAAATTTTAAAGAAATCAAGGAACGATGAAAAGACGAGGACTCACGCTAGTACGAAGACCCTTTTCCAAATTAACGTCAAGGAAAATGCTGACTCCTTATGGTATGTCACTGTGATTTGTGGGAGGCACAATCACGACACCGCGGAAGATTGGATAAGGGGGAGGAGGAAGTTGAGGATACGGGGGGGAGGACTGAAAGTGAGCAGCTCAGGGAGATTAGTCCACCTTCGTCTTTTGTGGAGTGCGAGTAGGAAGTTGAGGGCGGATTTGAGTCCTCCCACTCCACAAAAGAGGCCTCCACTTCTAGGCAGAAGAAATGCAAGGTTGTTCCACAAATGCGTCGTGCCTGTCGACGCACGCAAAGTGGATCTAACATGGCTTATGGTCATTGCTTAGAACCGGATTGGTTGCCACATGTTGAGGCCATTATCGATGTGGTTTCCGATGGAAATTGTGGAATTGGTGTATAGCCTCTGGGCTTGGACTTGCCGACAAAGACGGGTAGAGGATTGTGCGTAGAAGAATGTACGATGAAATTATCGGGTATGAAGACCTTTGGCGGGAAGTGTTTGGCTCGAGTTTCGAGCCTATCAAGAATGCGGTGCATTGCCCAGAGAAGCAAGATGAGTCATCTTTCAAAGAATGGTTGACACTTCTAGACATGGGATTGTTAGTATCCACCGCATTCAATGTCATTCTCGTCAACCTCTCGCATGGGAGTGCCTCCACATTCCTACCTCTACGTAGTACTCCACCGTCGTCATTGCACAACAGCCTTATCATTGCAATGGCAAATGAAAGGAATATCCATTAGGTTATGGTAAGTTCTATGATTTTTTGTGAATTGATTTGTGTGCCCCATAATCGGGTTTGTAACAATATCTTCTATGTTCTACTGTTCACTTTGACAGGTGCAGTTGCGTGTGAATGCACCGCTGCCATCCTTATATCCATCGTGGGATCGGTACGTTGAGGACTGCGCCAAAGGTTGGTGAGATGGGTTCGTTTTTCGAGACATCGCGCCCATTACAACTGCTGATGATGAAGCCACCATACATGTTGTAGATTTAGATACACAGTAGGTTAAAGCTTGTACCTAGAAACCTTGATGGCTAAACATTTAGAAATTTTGCCAATTCCTCCGAATGTTCTATCTATATGCAAATGTTGTGTTGTATTTTGATTGTTGTTTACTTATGGATGGACCCTTTTTAGAGTCAGTTTGAATGTTACGGAGATTTATAATTAATTAAGTTTCGGTGCAAATTGTCGTGCTGGATTTTCAATCTTGTATTGTTAGTTTGACATACCACAATTTTTTTTTACAAAAAGTAATGTTCAAATTCATCCATTTCTGATGTCTCGGTCAAGCAGGTTCGTGAAACAACCCATATTTTCGGTCACCCATGAACGACAAGTAGTACAATATATCGGTCGTTTACAACCGAGTCCAATAGCAAGTTCTCGGTTATACACCACCGAGATGGATTGACCATTTCAATTCGCCTTACTCTCGTCTTATGACGACCGAGCCCATCGAGACCTAAGTGGACAGTGGACAACCGAGTGTAGGACAAAATTACCGGTTGTACACCACCAACGCCACATTACCTATCACTAATTGTAGCTCTCGTCATGTCACGACCGAGATAACGACAATATTCTCGAACATGCGTAACCGATACGCTGTCAACTCTTCCGGTCTACGTGGCCGAGATGCGAGTTCCCAAAATATTAGCTTCGTCTCGGCCATGCTTGGCCGAGACAGTTGACACCGTCTCTGGCCTGTGTGGCCGAGAACCGCGATTTCCCAATTTTTTTACACTTGAACAAACCGCCACACACACATTACAACTACTCTACCAAATGTAACTTAATTCGACGATCTTCAACCGAGCCCTAATTTGGAGACGAAATCGGCTCACACACCGGACCCTACAAAATGCAGAAACCTCGAACAACGAAGGAGAAACACACGGCGAGGGACGGAGAACATGATTTCGGGGATTCCTCTCACTTTGGTCGGTTCAAAAGAAATGGATTCTTCCACAAGAATTCTAGTTCGGTGGTGGCGGTGGTGGTGGGGTGGTGGTAGTGGGGTGCTCGGGGGTTTGCACGAGGTGGTGGGGTGCAGATGGATTTCCACGAGGGGTAGTTTAGGTATTTCGGGTCTAATTTTTGGGTGCCCCAGGTAAATAGGTTTGTGCCCACATTAACTGGGTGCCTTCATTAAATGGTGGGGTGCCCTTAGCGGCCCACTAAAGTTTTCAAATATGAAGCGTATGTACGATGAAACGCATGGAATAGTTTCCAGGCAAGAAAAGTTTTCTAACTAGCCGTTGTATTCGATTATTCATTCACGCTCCCCCACACTTACCTTGCCAATCGCCAACACATACACGCTTGGTACTCACTCTTCTTCGCAAAACCTGATTTTGCAGCTCCTCTATCGTTTTGTAGTTCTGCAATCTCTCTCTCTCTCTCTCTCTCTCTCTCTCTCAGAAACAAAATGTTTACCGAAGGATTGGACGAAAGCGCCATTAAATGGGTCAAACAGGTATCATCAAATGCTTAAATCTATTCAACGATTTCAAGATTTTTGTTGTTTGAGAGCCAGCTTGATCTATTTATGCGTTTTTAATTTTTTTTTCTTTCATTAAACCTAGCTAGAATCAATCTTAATTTGGTTTCATTATATGATTCTTGCAATCTTGACACTCGATCGAGGATTGCATGTTGATGCGAAGCGAAAAGATCGATGTTTCTTTTGATTGATTGATTGATTGATTGATTGATGATCTGGTGCAGGGATCAGATGCAGAGCAGCAAGTGCGATCACCCTTAGCAGAAAGACTAAGTCTAGACCCTCTCCCCCAATCCCCTTCTCTCTTCATTAACAACACCACCACCAAGAATCACTTGCCCCCCCTCAAATTCTATTCCGGCCTACTTGCTCCTCCTCCTCATCAAACCCCTTTCCCTCTCAATTTTGATGACGAGGAGGACGATAACGAGAGCGTGGCCTCTGCCAATTTCTCTGATGCGCTGGAGGAGGAGGAGGAGGAGGAGGAGGAGGAACCTTCTGCTTCTACTGATGATACCGATCAACCAAGCCCTCGTTTCCGTGATGATGAACAACTTTTTGACTACCATTACAAAAGTGGTTCTTCTTTCAACAGAGGTTCTTCCAAAGAGGGACTTCGAATTCAACTCCCGGGGAGCATAGGAATATATGCAGATGCTAATTCAGCTCCAGCCGCCCAACAACATACCCCAGAAAAGGCCACGCCCTTGGGGACTCCTAGCGCACCCCCTATTTTGGAGATTACAAAACAACAAGCATTTCAAGTAGATGATGGACAACCAAGAATTGCTACCACAAAAAAGCACCCTAATAAGCGGATAAATGGACCAATTGAGACGAAGGCCTTCTCTTGCGCCGCTCCCCCTCAACAACTCTTCGCAGATTGTCAATCGCAGCAATGTCTAACAAACAAAGATCATGATGTTAGGTATTTTCAATTTCACACTACACACCATTTCTCTTCTTTGCTGCTTACATTATTTTGTTTTTCTCCATTTACTATTGCTTGATTTCCTTGCAGAACCATTCCAGGAGAAGCAGAATCAGATACCCCTCTCTTGCAAAGCGGATTGGTGGATCAAAAACCTTACTTCAATATCAGGTACTACACTCTTAGCTGCTTTCCCTTGCAATTTTTTGGGTGAAATTGGCCTCGAGATGATTGAATATATCTCAAGTTGATGTAAGATTTTTCTTTTCTAAAAGAGGTGATTTTAACATTGTGCTTTTGGTTCTTGATTATGCTACCATTGATCAATTCCTATGACAAGCACACGTGTTGTTTAGATGTAACTATAATTTTTATTTCACATGGCGTAAAATTCTATTAATTTTAATCTTCTCAAAAAAAATATTCATTTTAAGTCTGAAAATTCCCTTTATTTATTTCTCGTCATTGCAGTGGTCAAATTGCTTGGCAAACTCTGATTGCTTATGACGCATGCATTCGTTTATGCTTGCATGCATGGTCTCGAGGTTGTGCAGAAGCACCAGAGTTTTTACGTGACGAGTGTTTGATTCTTCGAAGTGCCTTTGGGTACAGTAGTCCATTCAGTCTTATCCTTTGAATCTTTTGGCTTTCTTTCTACTCTAAGTTTGCCTAATAGTAAAATTAAATGCCCATCTTACTTCACCTACAGTTTGCACAAATTTTTGTTACAACCACGCGATGCATATGTCAAGGAAGGTAGATCGATTGAGATCACTGAAGAAACATGCACTCGAACAATAAAGAAGGTAGTTGGGAAGATCAGAGTCGAAGGTAGCTATCATTTTCCCAGATGTCTCTGTGCCTATATCTACAATTGGTTTCTTTGATTTTTGGTGGTATTTTCTTTTGCTAGATGTTGTTTCTCATTGAATTAATTCATTTTTGGTACAAGTTTAACTTTGATGTACGGTAGCATGATAAATAAGTAAATAACTACAATTTATTTCTTTGTTGTTGGATAAATGATAGTGAAAAAGGTGCGGATCATACCAAGGAGAAAACTTAAGGTCACTTATTCACAACGAGGTGCATTGTACATGCAATCGGGAGTTGAGTACCTTCGACAAGTCTCAACCCTGGTGAAAACTGGCATCAGTTCACCGAAGCATGCCCCATTCTCAACTTCCGAAGGTTGTAACTATTGCAAATTCGCATCTATAGTCTGAACTATATGCACATCATTGTGTAACAATCGTATAAGTATCATTACAGAGATTTATAGTTCAATTTTCAAGAAATTAGAATCCTTTTTTTACATTCGTTTATGTTGATTACTTTAAGCATGCATTTTAAGGTGGTCGTCCCGTGATAAGTTATCATTTTAAATGAAAATCATAAAAAATGAGAGCTGGATCAATGTATTATTGTGAACCAAACTCCTTGAAATATGAAAACTTGTCACACTTCGTGCACATGTAGGAAAATCAGGGGTTGATTACACCCAATTGGGTCTGCTCAGCATAGTCACAACACTGTGACCCATTAAATGATCAGTTTGACCTTCATGTTTCTATATATTGAAATAATTGTATAGTTACAATTAACATGGCTAACTTAGTAAGGGTGGTGTACCGTTGATATCACCAGATATGTTGACATGCTTATTTCAACTTAAGAGCTCTAGTGAAGTGGCAGATGCAGAATCGAGTTCCACCATTTACTTGCAACCGGGAACTGGCGATTATCATGTCTTGTAAGCATGTATTTCCTTATGAGTTCGCCACTTAACCCATTCCATTTCCCTCATTGTCCGCCTACGTGAGTTTTTGAGTTTAATTGAGTTTGGAAACTGCCCCATATATGTAACTTTTGTGTAAATTTGATTCCAGTTTCACCGAGAGCCTAGGGGACTCCCTTGTGATGGAGGTTCAAGATGCAAATAGAATCACCCAAGGTCGAGCTACGGTTCAACTTTCATCATTGACAGATAATCCCGTACGACTTTATTATTGCTTCATTTTAGCTATTGTCTTATTATTTTGTTTATTACTCATGTCTCCATATGATTCTCCAAAATTAAATAGAATGACAAAATTCGTTGGTGGCCAATTTACCATGATGATCATGAATGCGTGGGGAAAGTCCAGCTCTTCGTAGGCAGTACTGTGAGTTCTGACGAAAATAATCCTGTTAAGGTGTTTCCTTATTCTTTTCTCTTTAACATTTTGACCTCAAGCAATGCACTATATTGGGAGTCTCGATTGGATTGGTTTGGCTGTGCTTTTATGATACCTAATCGAATTTATTTGTGGGATTACCCATCCGATCATCATTGATATTTGCCTACTACAGAGCGGACCTGTTGTGGAAACTCTTGCATATGATTTGGTGTTAGAATCTGCAATGCGTTCTCATAATTTCCACCATCGGAATTTGCGCATACATGGACCATGGAAGTGGTTATTAGCAGAGTTTTCTGACTACTACGGCGTTTCAGACACATATACTAAACTGAGGTATCTCTTGTAGTAAATTATAAAATCTATCTTCTGAATTTCATGCATGTTTTTCTCATCATCTCAAGTGAAAGATACGTTGTATAATGATTACAATTATGGTAACACATATATGAAGATAGAATTCTTGAAAACCACAACATTTACTCTACACTTCTTCTCTGTTTGTTTTGGGTTCTTTAGGTATCTTTCATACGTGATGAATGTGGCCACACCAACAAAGGATTGCTTAGAGCTTGTATATGAGTTACTTGTGCCTGTAATCAAGGCTAAGAGTGAAAGAAGTTTGAGTAGACAGGAGGTAAACCTAACATTTAATTATTATTTCCAATTTATATATGTAGTCTTTAGCCACTTAAGCAATGGGTGTTTTTTACAGGATTTGTTCTTTAGTAGGAAAGAGAAAAGAAAAAAGAAAAACCTTTTTGAAAGTCATTCAACTAAAAAATGCATTTATTATGGACTCTATGAATTGTGGTAGCTCGAATTGTTAAAATAATTGAGACCAGGAGCAGGACCTTACCATTGTAGGTTATGGTTTAGAAATTTACATATGTATTATATATGAGTTACTTTGATGAGGTAATGGCAGATCGAAGTTAACTTAGGACGCATTAATTAAGAGGGCTTTAAATGGTTTGGAAAGCTCACCATCAATTGCACTAAATCGAGCACAATGGAAGAGCTTGATCCATGTTGCGACCCCAGCTAATTTGGGATTAAGGCTATGTTGTTGTATTACATGTGAGTTGGACCTTACCATTGTAGGTCATGGTTCAGAAATTTAAATATGTATTATATATGAGTTACTTTGATGAGGTAAGGGTAGACCGAAGTTAACTTATGATGCATTAATTATGAGGGATTTAAATGGTTTGGAAAGCTCACCATCAATCGCATTAAATCGAGCACAATGGAAGAGCTTGATCCATGTAGCCGACCCCAACTAATTTGGGATTGAGGCTATGTTGTTGTATTATATATGAGTTACTGGTAACTGAGGAATTGATGTCAAAATATTACTTATGATAAGCAGAGTAGAAAAGTGCCTACACTAAGAAATTAGGACTACCAAGTTATATAAGAACTAATTGTAATTTTTCTAAACTGACGCAAATTGGACAAATTAAAAAAAAAAAAATAAAAAAAAAAAATGATATGATTCGTCCACGCCAAGGAACTTACTCCAAAGAGTCCTGACAAATGATGATTGAGGCGAGATTCGGCATTTTCGAACCATGAAATCCAGCCCCGTTTTCTTAACCATATGAAAAAGTCTTGATCTTTAGATATATCTTGTCATTATTAGTTTTTCTCCCTAATCTTTCCAAAAATTATTCAAACTTGTGTTAAGTTCAAATTTAAATTTAAATCTTGGTTAACTAGTTCAAATTTGCTGAAGTGGATTCAAGTGGTAGTAGTTGAGTTGAATAAACCTTAATTTAAACATCTTTGGGTTTTAAGTTTCACATATTTGCGCATTATGAATATTAGTCTTGGATGGACTAGTTAAGTTATGCAAGGAAAGAAAGTAGACTGGATTGATATAAGTTAGTTGAATTTTTCCTAAATTTTAAACCATTTTGGGCTGTAAGTTTCATATATTTGCGCATTATGAATATTAGTCTTGGATGGACTAGTTAAGTTATGCAAGGAAAGAAAGTAGACTGGATTGATATAAGTTAGTTGAATTTTCCTAAATTTTAAACCATTTTGGGCTGTTTTCAAGTTTAACATATTTGTGAGGATTCTTGTTGTTGGGTGGTCTATGGTAGACTTTAGATAAATTGTGATTCATTATTTAGGAAGGTTCTGAAGGATTATGAAATCACTCCATCAAGTGCATTAAACAAGCTAAGTGGAAAAATTTGATCCCTATAGCTGAGCCCAACAAATTTGGGATTAAGGCTTTGTTATTGTAATACATTTATTCGAAGGACCTTTTTTTTTTTTTTTTCTTTATGATTATCATGTTGCATGATGTGGAAAGCATACATTTTATTTTATTTTTTGGTTTTTTCTTGTCGCAGAAAAGCCTATTGTTAGATTGTGAAACTCAAGTTGAAAAGTTGTTGGCAAGGGTTTTTGAGAACTACAAATCTCTAGATGAGGGCTCTCCATCAGGCTTAACGGATTTGTTTGGTCCAATGCAAGAGTTTGCTGCGCCAGCATTAGCCCCCGCTGTACAAGTGTTCATACTACTTCATGATATACTTACTCAAGAAGCACAAACATTATTGAGAAATTACTTACAGGCAAGTCATATATTATCCACTAGAGAAAACTATTTGTGTATTTTTGTCGGAGTGATCTCTATAGAAGATTGACATCGTAAAAAACAACAAATTGAGATATCAGTACTCAATCTGACAACGAGAAACTGAATAAAATAAGTACTTCTACAACACCTTTCCATTGCTGAGATGGACCAATTTCATAAGTGGAAATATTATAGTGTGAGATCATTCTTGAGAAGTTAAAGTTACCCTAGACTCCTAGACATATCACATATACGATAACCTTGCATCAGAATTATGGTTTATTGACTACTAAATTATGCATGTGTTATAGTGTGAGATCATTCTTGAGAAGTTAAAGTTACCCTAGACTCCTAGACATATCACATATACGATAACCTTGCATCAGAATTATGGTTTATTGACTACTAAATTATGCATGTGTTCCTATCTTTGGAAGTTTCTCATAGGACCGGCCAACCACCCCGAGCCCGCCCCTCGGGCCCCACTATTTTTTTTTTAAATATGTAAATACATATAAAGTTTTATTTTTTCATAATAAAAAAATTACTACTTATTAAGTGATAAAATGTTTGTAGCAAATGATTTTTGTATTTTTAAATTAGATTTTAATTTCGTACTTGTACAAGTCGCTCTTTCGACTTATTCTCTTTTAGTGACATAGCTTCTCCTTTGCATTTTGTATTACGCTTTACTTTTTTTTTTGGTCTAAGCCACCCGGTATCTAAAGCCTAGGATTAACTTTTACTTAATTTGAAATTTTTTGAAAATGTTTTGAGAAGTGATCATACTATTGTACATCAATTGAGAAATCTTTTTGTGTGATTTGCGTCGTCTTACCAAGTTGATAAGAATTCGTTCTTTTTCATGCATCTATAATTGAGGGCCTCCCAGATTATAATTTCGCCTAGGACCCATAAATACTTTTGGACCGGTCCAGGTTTCTCATCTATAATAACTATGTAAGGAAATGTTTCATTTAATGCTTGCCATTTAGTATTTATCTAAATCACTTTCCATTCTTACTTGAATAGCACACTAGACACTGTTCGTCTGGTAGATCTTATTCGAGCCTCAAGCTCTCACATTATTTATTTCTCATTGTCTCTCTACTCTCTTATCGTTGTACATTTCATTGAAAATCATTTGTACAAGAACTGCAGAAAATTGTTTAAAATTTATTTGATTCTAGCAAAATGTTAAGTTTCTAGAACACCACTTTTCTTAATTTTTATAATATAGAGTACAATTTTTCTATAAAGCATTTCAGCGTTTTCTAAACTTATATAGCTTAAAAGTTGTACCAGTTTGCAAGTCATATTTCTTCCTCCTTTTGGTCTCTTCTGTTAGTGTGGTGAATATTAATTAGAAGTTTAGAACTCTGATTTTTTCAAGTTTAAATACAGACTGCAGCAACAAAAAGGTGTAGGAGGCACATGGTAGAGACTGATGAGTTCATGTCAATGAACACTGAGAACTTGCTTTTGGATCACATGGCCATTTCCACTGCATACCTCAAGATGAAGAACCTGTGCACCAACATAAGCACTGAAATTCAGGCAGACATAAAGATTCACAACCAGCATATACTTCCAAGGTAAGTGCAAGATGATCTCCTTGAATAGTTATGCACATTCTGAGGCCAATTGACATTAATCAGAAAGGGTGGCGAGGACATATGGAGCTCATGTTGTTATTGAGTATTTATTGTGTCTGTATAATTCATGCTTATTCCACTGTTATCATTTTCTTCCTGAATTTTTTTATTAGAACTTGCTAGTTCCGTCAAACCTACTTTTTGACATGCGATTAGCGTGCGCAACACGAGTTGGCTTTGAACATAATCTTTCTGAACCATTCCAAGTTCCAATCTGTTTTTTTTTTGCAGCTCCATAGACTTGTCAAATATATCAGCTGCCATCTATAGCACCGAGTTGTGTAAAAGGCTCAGAGCTTTCCTTGCATCCTGGCCTCCATCTAGTCCCTTGCCCCATGTAACAGAACTTTTGATGGTCACTGCTGACTTCGAGAGGGATCTTGAGTTTTGGAATATCAGGTTGGCGAAGGAGCTTGACTTCCACAAGAAATTTTAATTGCTGTTTCATGGTTATTGAAGAGATGCATTTTCTTAATTAGTACTATGCCTGTCAGTTACATTCTATGCATAGGTGTAATTGATCTTAGATTTGATGTTATTGTATTGTTGTTATGCTTATTCAGGCCAGTGCATGGTGGTGTCGATTCGAGGAATATCTTCCACAATTACATAATGGTCTGGATACAAGATAAGCAACTGTGTTTGCTGGACCTTTGCAAGGCAGAAAAGGTCCCATGGAATGGTGCAACAACAAATCATTCCACTTCCCCTTTTGCTGATGATATGTATGAGAAAATTAAAGACACCCTCAGTGAATACGAAGTAGTGATCAATCGATGGCCCCAGTACTCCCTGGTTTTAGAAAATGTGAGTGTTTCTGCCATTAGTCTTTCCCACTTGAAATCGCTGAAATTTGATATCTATTGTTTTTTTGCTAAGATGGTTTTGGTCTTGCATCCTGTCTTGAACATTCTGACATTTGCTGATGCTTGAGGAAATTATGCTGATTTGAAGGCTGTTTCCAACATAGAACGAGCAATTCTGAAAGCTTTGGAGAGGCAGTATAATGATATCTTGACTCCATTGAAGGATAGCATCCCAAAGAAGCTTGGTATGCATGTTCAGAAATTTACTAGACGACAGTCCGTTGCATTGTATTCTGCTCCTAATGAGGTAAGCATTTTTGATGGAAACTGGCTTAAAGCAAATTTTCCTGTAAAAATTGCTATTTGTGACTATTTTTAAAATCTATTAGTCTGAAAAATAGATCTATCGTGTCTTAATATGTGGCAGCTGGGAACATTCATGAATACCCTCAAAAGAATTCTTGATGTACTACATTGCCGGGTTGAGGATATTTTAAAACCTTGGGCGTCCTATCTGCCTGTTGTCGAAGACAAAAAGTCTGCCCTTGGGGAGCAAATGAATGGTGTTACAGTTCTTTTGCGAACAAAATATAAAAACTACATGCAGGCAATTGTTGAGAAGTTTGTTAGCAATGTGAGTATTCACATCTCATCCTTTTTATTGCTTTGTCACTAAATGTTTTTTTCTTTTTTCTTCTGTTTAACCGTAGGTCTATTGGCTCGCTTTCATTTTCAAACCTGTTGTTGGTTTCTTACATTTGATAGTGGCTTTATGGTCAAAGTTGCCATTGCATAAAAAAAATTATAAGCATTTTCTAGAATTTGTTTTATCTTCTCTTTTTGCCAAGGTTTTTTTTTTTTTTTTACATGGGCTTGCAGTCAATAAGTTATGTTTGACAGAAGAGATAGTCAGCTATTTGAATCTTCCCAATTCCAAAACAAATTTATGAACAATAACAAGTTAAAACTACTTTTTTTAGCATGTGTGGCTTTAAAAAAAAAACTTGAAAAAAAAAAAAAACTACATATCATGTCAGGCTTTTTGGTTGGAGAAGATATATAAGTTGTACTAAACAAGGTCATAGATGGTGTTAGAGCATCTCCAATGGTAAATGTGGATTTTAGGTGTAGATTGATGCCATGTCTGCAACGTGGAGAGGATATCCATGCCAAGTGGCTTGAATAGACATTGAAGGTCAAAAGTGCTCTCCAATGGTCAATGTGGATTGTAATTTCTATTTTAGAATGTTATTGTTTTTTCTCTATATTTTAAAGAGAATTGCTAAGTGGCTATGGATTGCAACGTTTAGAAGTAGACATTGAGAATATACATTGTATATTTTTTCATGCCACGTCGGCTGCACATTATCAATCCATAGTTGTATTGGAATTTTTTTTTATTTTTTATTTTTTTTTGTTCCAATGTAATTTGGGACTGAGGCTATGTTGTTGTTGTTGTTCCAATGTCCATTGTCTCGTACATGGCACACATTCTCCCCCAATCCACATTTGCATTGGAGATGCTCTTAGCAATCCAAATTCTCCCCCAATCCCGCATTTGCATTGGAGATGCTCTTGGCAATCCAACTTTGCTTAATTTATCGATCGAATTTATGGTATTGCTTTCTCTTTCTTTATATGGTGAATCCACATCATCTTATCCCTTCATCCTTGCTTTTCGGATTTGCTAGTTATGTCAAATTTTTATGTCCCTTAGATCTTTTTTTTGGCTGTCCCTTAGAGCTATATATTGTTTTCTTTGTTTCCTTTCTCTTTTACTCTCTTTATATACTAGATCAATTTTCTGTTGCCATGAGGGAGGTTTTTTTGTTTTTTTGTTTGTTTGTTTGTTTTTTTTTTCAAGGCCATGACCATGAGGGAGGTTCAATGAAGAAGTATTGGATGTTAATTGAGTCATGTGGCATTTACCATTTGTAGATGCAAAGCAATCGAAGTACACGCCTTAAAAGAATCTTGGAAGAGACAAAGGAGGCAGATGGGGAAGTCGAAGTAAGGGAGAGGATGCATGTCTTGAGTTCCCAGATCATGGATTGCGTGTCAAATTTGCATGAGGTCTTCTCAAGCCGTATATTTGTTGCAATTTGTCGTGGATTTTGGGATAGAATGGGTCAGGTATGTTTAATAAGTTATTCAAACTATCCTTTAGTATCTGTGTTTCATCCTCTTGCCGCTCTTTCGCTTCTGATATGTATCTCTATGTGTATATTTGAGCAGATAGTGTTGAAGTTCCTGGAGAGCCGAAAAGAAAATCGAGTATGGTATAATGGATCGTATTATGCACTTGGGGTGAGTGGTGTTGTCTTTCTTGATTTACCGCCATGCGCAACAGATGGCATGAATGAATATCAAAACCAATACTAAAATTGTATTGCTTTCAAATTAACGCCATGGTGTGCTTGCATTTGAATAAGATAGTAATGGGTAGCCTATGATGCACTTGGGTTTGTAGGTTCTGGATGATACTTTCGCTTCTCAGATGCAGAGATTGCAGGGAAATGCTCTACAAGAGAAAGACATAGAACCCCCGCGGTCGATAGTTGAGGCTCGATCTATCCTCTGCCGAGACAACATAAATACGATGGAGCAGTCAACATACTTGTATTTCTGATTATAGAATGGTCTTTTACTTGGGGTAATAAGATGAGACCGCTCGCTATATGTACACTCACATCAGTGGCGCTGGAACGTAGAGCGTGTTATCGAACATACACCACTTTATAATTGGTAGAAAGATTTTTTCCTGGAGCTAATTACAAAGGAAGGTTGCCAGCATTTGATTTGCGTTGGATCCATGGCTCAAGTTTTTCTAAGTTACTCTCACGCCCGCACGTCATAGGAAAAGTTATCTTCCTGTATTCAGCTGTAAAATGTTGGTTTTCATTTTTTACGTTCATCATTCATCTGTACAATTTAATTTCATTGTTTTCTTTTTACAGTAAATTTTGTATGTATGACCGTTTGTACTGTGCCCTTAAACTGACCCGTGCTGAAGTATGTTACGGAAGCTTTTTCCTTCATATTATGCATTCATTCTAAAATGGTGCAACCCTTAATCAAAATACGAATGTTATCGTGTTTACAACTTTTTTTTTGGAATGTTATCGTGTTTGTGTTTTTTTGGTTTTTTTTTTTTTTTTTTTTTTTTTTTTTGAAATTTTAGCTCACGAGTCACTCACGATGGATGAAAAAAAGAAGTGCCGCGCGCGGCGGGGTCTAAACCCGCGGTTGGCTTGGGAAGAAAGAAAAGAAAAAGAGGAAAGGAAATAAGTAGAGAAATAGATAGGGAGGGAGGGGGAAGAGGAGAGCAGAGAAAAAAAGAAGAAGAAAGCCATGCATCTGTACAATGCTTGGCTTCCTCCCCCAGTGGCTCTGGAGACTAAGAGGGAAAAGGAATCATTCGGTTTGGTGGTGAGGTCTGTGAGGGATTCGTGGCGATCCGACGATCTCGAATCTGTTTATGCCTCTCTCAAATGGATCTCAGTAATCGACCTGTAAGTCTGTCTCGCCTCCTCCATCACTTATCTTCTTCCTACGGCCTACATGCTCTTGCTTAATTTTAAGATATTATTATTATTATTATTGTACGTCCTCTTCTACATCACATTAGCATAATATATCTGGATCACAGGGGGAGCGAAGTCGACCTAATTCTTGCTTTTCTTCTTTTAAGGGACTGGATCCTGTAACTATTGCTCTATCACTCCCTTCAAATCACTCACTGCATCTCATGAATAATTATTCATTCTTCACTTTTACCATTGATTTTCAGCGGCCTCATTTCGCTGTTAAATAACTTGTTTTACAATTAAATACTCACATACTTATAAACAACAACAACAACAACAACAATCCTAAATTACCTAGGGTCGGCTACATGGATCAAACTCTCGCATTGAGCTTGATCAATATTTTAAACTGGAAACAATAACGACATTGCCTTCAGTCTTAAGTTTGTTAGAGTCGGCTACATGAATGAAACTCTCCTATTGTACTCGATTTAGTGCAATATCTTAAATTGATAATATTTTTTTTCAAAAATAATAATCTGCACTTTTTGTTGTCTGACGATTGAGGAAAGCTTCAAAAAGCGAGCCTCACTTATCTCTTTTAGAACATTATTAGGATGTGACTCGCACAATTAGTTTCATACATGGGGATTTTCTCCTTTCAGTTTCATCAAGGCCAAAAGTGATATTTCTTTGGAAGATGTGGAGGAACTTGTGGAGCTTGGTTTAAGATTCTTCCATGCGTCGCAAAACAAACTTTACGCGCAGGTACTACACACCCTTATTCAAGTTATTATCATCAGCGGATTTGCTTACATAGCACAATGATGTGGTATTTTTTTGTTTTTTCTTTTCTCTTCTTTCTTTATTGTTTCTTTATCAAGCATTTCTTCTTGGTATAGCGTCATTCCCTGAAAAATGTTTGTGATGATTAGGTTAGATGGGGGAATATCTTGGTAAGGTTACTTAACAAGCACCGGAAGAGATTGTCCTTGGAAGTTCAATGGCGGCCTTTCTATGATAATTTGTTGAAGACACATTTTTCTAGGTGAGTTCTTGGTACGTCATCCCATATATTGCTTCAGCATATTGAAGGTTTCGGCATGAATTCCTTCATGATGTTGGTAACTCTGGTCCATCTGCACGTGTAAAACATACACATACAACAACAACAACAACAACAACAACAACAACATAGCCACAGTCCCAAATTAATTGGGGTTGGCTACATGGATCAAACTTTTTCATTGTGTTCGATTAAGTGCAATTGATGGTGAGCTTTCCAAATCATTCAAATCCCTCCTAATTAATGCATGCATCCTATGTTAACTTTGGTCTACCCCTACCTCGTCGAATTTCTACAGTTTCTATTGAGTCAAGTTTTCCAGTGGGGGCATTTGTAGGCCGTCTTTGCAACTGACCAAACCACTGCAACCACCCTTCTCTAATCTTTGTATTAATTGGTGCTACTCCTACTTGTCTTTGAATTTCTATATTTTTTATTCTATCTTTACGAGTTTTACCACACATCCACCTAAGCATCTTCATTTCTGCTACGTTCATTTTATGTAATTGTTGTTGCTTTACCGCCCAACATTCACTACCACAGAGCATAACTGACATAATTGCGGTCCTACAAAATTTTCCTTTTAACTTAGTAGAAACATTTCGATCACAAATCACCCCTGTTGTACTCCGCCATTTCTTCCTTCTAGCTTGAATTCTATGTGTGATATCATTCTCAATATTACCATCATTTTGTATGATTGATCTTAGGTATCTAAAGTGGTTCATCTTAGAACTTCTACTTCCCCTAATTTTACCACTCCATCATCTCGATGTCTAGTGTTTCTAAACTCACAATGCATGTATTCAGTTTTCGTCTTACTCAACTTAAAGCCTTTAGATTCTAATGTATTCCTCCAGAGTTCTAAGTTCCTATTCACTCCATCTTTTGTTTCATCAACGGAGACAATATCATCTGCAAATAGCATACACCATGGTATATCCTCTTGAATATGCCTTGTTAGTTCATCCATAACTAAAGTAAATAGATATGGACTTAAAGCCGATCCTTAATGTAGTCCTATCGTAAAGGGGAATTCTTTTGTAGCTCCTCCAAATATATTTATACTCGTTACTACTCCATCATACATATCCTTAATAGTGTCTATATATCTAGTGCACTCATTTTCTTTCTAGAACCCACCAAATAACATCTCTAGGGACCCTATCTATGTGTAAAACATACACATGTGGATAAAAAACGCATACATATATATTATTTGTATTTGCTTATTTGGGAAGGGGTTTTTATTTACACCAAAAAAAAAACTCTATGTGAAGGCGATTCAAAGCATTATAACAGTCACATAATGCAACATGAAATGCATAACTTTGTTGACCATTGGAGTTAGAAATGCAATCACTATTGCATGGATTTTGTTCCTCCATCGTAGAAACACCTTTTTTTGCCTAGTGGCCATGCATGATTCCACTTACCTGTGCTGTTAGGCAATATTAATTTACATAGTGATGATAATACTTGTAAGCTCAGTTGGTATTGCTAATTTCTGGCATTATAATGCCTTTCCTTTTGATTGATGAACCATGTGTATTTCACAGAAACACTGGTCCAGAGGGGTGGAGATTAAGACAACGACATTTTGAGACTGTGACTTCCCTTATTCGATCGTGCAGAAAGTTTTTTCCTTCAGGATCTGCATCTGAAGTGTGGTCAGAGTTCAGGTACATTGATTTGTTCTTGAAAGCTATTATTATGGGTATGATGAATTTTTAGATTCATCAGTCAGTTGCCTGTGATGAAAAAAGGGAAACTGATTGTAAAATAGATGAAAAAAATTGGAAGCAGAAGTCTACCTTAGAGCCTGTTGGAACTTCATATATTTACATGATTGAAATCAATTAAAAAAAATTGTCTCTTCAATGTTACCCTTGATGTTCTGCAACCTTTCTTCCTTGCATAAATAAAGGTAGATCGAATAAGTTGCTTCTCAGATGAGGTGTTGGAGAGAGCTTGGTTGGGGACCATGGTTGACACATTGAGATTCGTGTGTGAGGAGAGATTGGATGATATTTGTGTTTGGCGTCTAGAGTTTCACGCATTTGGCTTTTAAGGTGTAATGTAATTGATGTGTGATTATGGAGATGGGAGGTTAATCCCCAGCAAGCTACATTTTCATATTTTGTTTGAGATCTTATCGTAGCTTAACAAATGAAAGACAATTTAAAGGGAAAAACAAATGAATGAATGTCATAATCCTTAATTGGATTATGCTGGCGGTTTGTGGTTACTTGAGATGAAACTAGGCCTTTTTGGGAAAAATTGCCCAGGCCACCTCCTAGGCAGGTTGGCGGACATGAAAATGACTTTTTAGAAATTTAAGGTTTGAAAGTAATTTTGGAGGCTGATGCCTATGGTGATTTGATGAAAGTCATGAAACTATTCTGTAGTTAGATGATGATCGAATGAATTTTATGGTGGGGTTGTGATGATATTAACAATCAAACGATTTCTTTATGGTGATTGGATTTGATGATTATTATAATTAATCCAATATGGGATTTGGACGTCTCTTTTGAAACATGAAATCAATGTATAAGGAGAATTTCTAGTCATTTTTGAACATATGATTGCTATTTTTGAATAGTAAATTAGCAGGCATGTTTGTATGTGTGACCATAACTAGTAGGCACACCGCCCTTGTCTACTTACTGGGCTCGGTGCAGGATGCACCAATGTTTATATTTTTTTGATCCTTGTTCATTGGGAGTGACAAAGCCTTAGGCTCTTTATCATCCTACCATAATCTCCTCATTTATCCAGACTTGCTCAGCTTAGTAAAGCATATTAGAAGCTCCTACTTTTTACGTATAATATAACTAGTTCATTGTATAAAATCAGTTTGAGCATGTAAATATTATTTTTGCGAGTAAATATTAGTACATAATAGAACCAGTACACAATTGGTTAATCTTACAGGGGACTTAATATAAATATTGATTACTCAGGCACTTGTAAGTAAATATTATTCCCATCGCCTTTGAATCCGCCTTGCATAGTTCATTAAATCGCTTAAGAATTACTTTGGCACGTAGCTCTCCTTGTTTATAACGTTGTAAAAAAGCAAAGAAAATATATGCACATTCTTCTTCATTGCACTATGTTAGAATCTAAAGACTTTAAGTAGAATAGGACTACGACCAAATACACATTTTGAATTTTCCAATAGTTGATATTAAGATAATGGAATAGTAAAACTAGGGGAAGTATGTTATGAACCTTTGTGTAGGATCTAGTCACGGGTTTAGATACAATTGAATTTGTGCTTTTATTTTGTCTATTCTCTGTAATTTGATTGAACATGGCTTTACAGGCCCTTGTTGGGGAACCCATGGCATAACTCATGCTTCGAAGGTTCTGGGTTTTTGCGGTTGTTTCTTCCCACTAACTCAGTCAATGAAGACTTCTTTTCTCAGTAAGGATGTCATGCATAATCTTGTATGAACTGTTACTTTTATGTGTTTGAACATGTTCCATTTTGTCTTGACAAATATTCTTCCTCTTTTCATCGGCAGTAACTGGATTAATCAATGCATAGATATTTGGAATACAGTACCAAATTGCCAGTTTTGGGACAGCCAGTGGGCTGCGATTATTGCACGTTGTATAAAGAGCTATCCTCTTTTTGACTGGGAGCATTTCTTACCATTGCTTTATACTCGGTTCTTGAACATGTTTGAGGTGAGTGAAGAAGTGTGTAGATTTGGAAAGAGCGACTGAAATACAACTGGATCTGCATTCAGATAACAACAATTTTGCTTTCTTTTCTTCTTTTTTTTTTGGTCAAGTTAGAACTGTTCTTGCAGTGTATTTGAGACGGCTAACCTTTCCCAAGGAATGCTTTTTCATTAATTATAATTAGATGCAATGCTTTTATGGGATGATATAGGTACCTGTGGCAAGTGGCAATGGTTCATACCCTTTCTTCGTGGATGTTCCAAGAAACACAAGATTCTTATTTTCCAACAAAGCTGTTGTACCATCGAAGGCTGTTGCCAAATCAATTGTAAGGAAATGTTTGTCTTGTCTGTGTCATTGACGTTCTCCTTCTATTCTTTAGTTTGAAACATGTAGAAGCTTTAGTTTCTTTTTCAATTTTTTTGTAACATCACGAATTTTTTATTCGTTAATTGATAGGTATATCTGCTAAAGCCTGGAAGTTTCGCACAGGAGTACCTTGAGAAATTGGTCGACCTTTTAGAGCAGTTTGTTTTCAGACATTTTGAAGAAATTTTCTTGCTTTTTAGTGAAGTTGATTGCCTTTCCAGTTGACAACAGGTGTTTTTGATTCTGACAGGTACTACCACCCCTCTAATGGGGGTCGCTGGACTTATGCATTAGAGCGTTTCTTGAGGTACTTGGTAATAACATTCCAAAAGCGGCTTCAGCAGGAGCAGTTGTAAGAATCTTATCATTATGATCTTTGACGAGTCTTCATGTATGTATTATATTTATATACACAAATACACCTGATATTGGTGCGCATGCCATATGATCTAGGAGTGCTCTCTATGTGTATTTCCTGACTGATGCTATTTTAAACAGGAATGCAAATGGCAATGGATCAGAGAAGATCTTTCTAAGAAAATCAGAAATAGTTTCTTTTGTGAAGGTAGTGCTGAAATTAATAGATCGCGGTCAATACAGCAAAAATGATTCTCTTGCAGAGACTGTTGCAGCTGCAACTTCCATTTTGTCATATGTTGAGCCATTGGTAGTGCTCCCATTTATAGCATCTCGGTTCCACGTGGCATTGGAGACAGTCAGTAATCCTATCTTCCGATCTATTTGTTTATTTTTCTGCATAGTTATAGGTCATACTTATACATGGAACATGGTGAAAGTATTGATTGATGTCATCTATTGGTCTTTTGCATTTATTTTTCTGGGTTTTCTTGGAAAGCATCTACAGTTGACAGTTGTAGAGCAATAGGAGAGTAGTTCTACTCTTTGACCAAGTTCTTTTCCCCCCTATTTACAATCTTATATGTCCAGATGACAGCCACTCACCAATTGACTACTGCTGTCACATCGGTGGCATTTGCTGGCCGGGCTCTCTTTCTTGCATCATTTTCATCTTCTTTTAGAACAGCTGATGGTGGAAGTAATGATGTATTTGTTGATCTCCTGATGATTTCATTGTCCAATGCATTACTTGGATTGGATGCCAATGATCCACCGAAGACATTGGCAACCATGCAGCTGATTGGTTCCATATTTTCAAATGTATGCACCGAACTATGCTTGCAGTACCATGTTAAAATCTGTGAAAGGGATATCATGTAGAACATGGTTTTTATCTTGCTTTTTCTTTCTTGTTACTGCAGATTGTGTCGCTTAATGATAACAACAATGTGTCGTCATTTATGCCATCAATCAACTTTTCTGAATGGCTTGACGAGTTCTTGTGTCGCTTATTCACTTTACTTCAAAATTTGGAAGCAAGCAGTATTACGTAAGCTATGCCATACAGTCACATTTTAGTTATCTTCTTTCTATTGCTCTCTTTGAGGCTCGTCAACTGTTTTGCTTATGGACTCTGTATTTTCTTCTAGAAATGAAGGGACTCCTTCGTCATCAACCTCAGGAACTTTCCTTGTTGAAGATGGTCCTTATTTTTTTTGCATGCTGGAAATATTGCTGGGGAAACTATCCAAACCTTTGTTTAGTCAGGTATTTTAATTTCTATACTTGTTTGTAAGATTTAGATTCCATGGAGATACTCTCATGCTATCAATTCCTGTCATGTTATTTGCAGGCTTTGAAAAAAATTTCCAAGTTCGTCCAGACAAATGTACTTCCTGGAGCTATCGCAGAGGTTGGACTTCTTTGCTGTGCATGTGTCCATTCTTGTCCTGAAGAAGCAGCTGTTCGTCTTATTCAACCAATATTGTTCTCTATTCTATCCTCATTACAAGGATCACCAGTTACCGGTTTTGGAGGAATAGGAATTACCGATGATTTGCTTTCAAACAAGGTTTGTACTTCACAATATGCATACCCTACCTTAGGCCTCACATAGAAGTTTTTAACTTTCAGGTTTTATGGCAGGCAAAACTGGCGCTTTCTCCTGCTCTTGAAATAGCGGTTGATTACCAGTTGAAAATCCTGTCACTCGCAATCAGCTATGCAGGTCCTGTGTTGCTTTGTTGTAAGGATCTACTGAAAGAAGCAATCACAGCTGCCTTTAATGCTCCATCTTGGAAGGTTTTGCATCTGCTCTTGATTCTGTAGCTTTCTTCATTTGTTTCATTTCTATTTTGATGATTTTTTCGGATGAGAAATTTAGTTTGTTATCCAACTAATTTGGGATTGAGGCTTCGTTGTTGAATGAGGTTTTTTTACGTGTAAAAAGTTTTACAAATACAAAAGCATAATGGAGCTTTAGGATAAATCTAACCAAAACAATCTGAAAAGACACTCGCACTGGCTTTATACTAGACTTTGCGCATTCCTTCACCAGCTCGCCATCAAGATATTATTTTGGCAGCTACAATCCTTCAACTGATTTACAGTCATCCAAATCCTGATATCTTGAGCACATGACTGCTTATCTAGACTTCTGCTAATTTTCTCTTTCCAACAATGCCAAAGCATCATCAAACCAAAGCCATTATATTCCAAGCATGTTTATAAGGTAGAGAAGTGCAACTCAAACTATGCGTTGGGAAAAAAATGTTGTTTTAGCTTTTAAGTGCGATTGACGGATTCTTTCCATCTGAAATTGAGTAAGCATTTTTCTCCAGGCGTATTGTAAAAAGATGCAATGAATCAAAGGGTGACCATTGCTACATTCTTACTTCTAGAAAAGAAAAAAATGGCATATTTGTCCAAAGGTCCAATTTGTTGCATCTCAGGACAAAGTTTAAAAACTAAGCCTGCATAAGCTGTGGATGAATATCCTCTGGCCTGTCTGTTGGACAATTTATGGACAATTTGAAAAATATTAAGGGGATTGCATGATGGTTATGATGAGTCTTGACGAAATGGTAAAGAGATTGAGAATGGGGCAATTTTGATCCAAACAACAACAACAACAACAACAACAACAACAACAACAACAACAACAACAACATAACCTCAATCCCAAATTAGTTGGGATCGGCTGCATAGATCAAACTCTTCCATTGCGCTCGATTTAGTGCAATTGATGGTGTGCTTTTCAAATCCTTTGAATCCCTCATAATCAAGACGTCCCAAATTAGCTTTGGACTACTACATCGTTGAATTTCTTCAACTTCTATTGAGTTGAGTTTTTTAGCGAGGGCATTTGTAGATCGTTTTTGGAGGTGTCCTAACCACTGCAGCCACCCTCGCCAAATCTTTCATGCGGGCTACTCAAAAATGTGTTTGAATTTATGTATTTCATATTCTAATTTTACGAGTTTTACCACACATCCAGTCACTTCCGCTACATTCATTTTATATAGTCGTTTTTTTATTACCCAACATTTACTTCGATAAAGCATAGCATGCCTAATTTCAGTTGTATAAATTTTTCCTTGGGTAATTTTGATCCAAAAAAAGTGGATAATGAGAAGGTGCCACTCCTTGAACCCTTCCAGAAGGGTATGCCGTTCCTATTCCTAACCTTAAAGTGGTTGAATGGATTTATGACTTGAAGAGGATAAAATGACGATTCCTTCTGTTGTTCATGACTTCATGGTCCCATCCCGTTTCTGTTGGAAATTTCAAGGTCACAGTTCTGTTGTCTTCTTCTTGCACCTCTTCACTATCAAAGAAATGCTTTGAAACCTAAAGCCCCCCAATAATGTTGACTTTTTGAAATCCATTCTTCCAAAACTCCTGAACAATGTTTTTTCTGGCGTGTCAGCATGCCATTAACCCTCTTCAGCATTCCAGACGAAGATAATGAAATAGGTTTGGGGTGGCACTTAGAATATATTGGATGATGAAGAAAAGTCCTCTAGAAAATAAGTTGTTCAATCATTGAGCCTCATAAGATTGCTTACAAGCAGGAAACCCATAAATTTTATATACCTAGAAACTGTGATCATCTGACAACCTCTGCAGAGGACTGAAGGCTGTCATCCTCCACAGCATTCTCCACCATCTAACTTTTGTTACGATTACTAGTATTTCCCTATTACAACTGTGTACGAAACATTACTCACTTCTTTGTAAACCAAATATGTGTAGTTTTGAGTTGGTCTCCACACTTTCATTCCTTTAATGAGTGAACGTGGCGGTCCCCATGCATCAACCTCCCTTGATGAACCACAAATGTGAAAAGGAATTAAGGAAAGCACAAAGGGGATGTCCTTGATGCAGCTTCCTCAAGCCACATTTTTTTTATTTGGGCTTTTAGTCATATCAATCTTCAAAACCATGGCCTATTTGTTCTCCCTCCTAGTCGACTTTGTATTTGGAAAACAAATTTTTTAATTAAATGGCCATCAATTCGTCATGAATTTCATTATTTTCATATGCTGAACTTGAAGATATCATCTTTTCTTGTGGCAGGTTAATGGAGGTGGCGATCACGTTCTTAGGTCCCTCTTTGGGAGCCTGGTCTTGTATTATCCAATTGATCAGTATAAGTATGTCAATGTGTCAGATGCATACTTCTTTTAGCTTTTCTATTGCCATTCTGAAAAACTCCTTTTACAGGTGTCATTCTGATGGCACCCTGTTAGAGGAATGGATCAGCACTAAGTCCTATCAGAGTGAGCAGATGACAAGCCCCTTGTGGCACTTACCCAGTGAAGATGAAGTATCTTTTGCAAATGAGCTCTTAAACTTGCATTTTTGTTCAGCTTTAGACGATCTTCTCCTAATATGTCAAAGTAAAATTCACTCCGAGCCAGGTATGCTTATCTTTTTCAGTGAGATGGTTACTACCAGAGTACAGTAGATGAAATTTGCTCCCACAATCATGTAACTGCATTTTCTTTCATGTATTTGAATGTAAGCTAATTCCCTAATTAATTTGGGACTGAGGCTATGTTGATGTTGTCATATTATTATTGTAGAGTATCGACTAGTACATTTCTTTTGGTTGGAATATCTTTTCAGGTATTGAGAAGGAGCACTTGAAAGTGACTCTGTTGCGCATCGACTCTACCTTGCAGGGTGTTCAGTCTTGTTTGCCTGATTTCCATGCTTCCGTTGGGAATGGGGCGTTCAATGATCTAGGCTCTAGTTCTTTCTTGATTGCTGGGGCAATTGGTTCAACTGTTGGTAGCTCTGAACTGAGGGAAAAAGCTGTTGAAATAATACATGTGGCTTGCAAGTAATGTTTAGAAATCCAGTTTTCCTTTTTATATGACCGCTTACCTTAATTTTACTAATTTGGTTTTGCTGAACATCAAATTCTAACAACTGAACAGATATCTGCTGGAGGAAAGATCAGATGATAGCATCCTTTTGATTCTCGTTATTCGTATAATGGATGCTTTAGGAAATTATGGTATTTAAGAACCTCAAATGAAGTTTTTGGAGTCTTATAGGTTGCTATTGAGACTGTTTTGTATTTTCCTTTTTCATGTGATCCCTTTTTTATCTTGTTCTTCAGGAAGCTTGGAATATGAAGAGTGGTCAAATCACCGGCAAGCTTGGAAATTGGAATCTGCTGCCATAATAGAGCCTCCTATAAACTTTATTACTGCATCTCATTCTCAAGGGAAGAAAAGGTGCTCCTATTTTTTCTTGTTCACTTCAAGCGCTCTAGATTTCTTTTACCTACTCTTGTGCATGTACTATTTTTACAGGCCCAGGTGGGCGCTTATCGACAAGGTGTATATGCATAATACATGGAGGTCATCTCAATCTTCATATCATCTTTTCCGTACAAGCACGGGTCTCTCTCCATCTGATCATGCCTGCCTCCTAATGGATGATCTTCTCCAGCTCTCGTTATACAACTATGAAACTGTTCGCATGTGAGTTTATCTATTTTTATAACCGAAATGATAAACAATTCTCCTGTATGTATAACAGTACAAGTACTAAAATGCATTCTATTTTTGTTTTTCTTTGTAAATTAGTTGATATTTTTAGTAACAATTTCATTATTTACTTGTACAAATTGCATTTCCTATCACAAGAAAATATATTTTTATTTTGGAATGTTTTGTATCTGTATTCAAAGTACAAGGGACGCTAACATGTCCAGAAAAAAATGCTTGAGGCTGGAAAAAACCAAGGAGCCTTTTTCTTTTCTGAACTAATCATTGAGTTCTTATCTAAAAGCACAGGATGCCCATTTGTATAACTGGTGAGGATCTGACAATATGTGAACTATTGAACTATAAGATAAAGTTTGAATAGCATCTCTCTTTACCAACAACAGCTTTGATCTATCCATTTAGGTGTTTCTACTTGACTTGTGATAGTCAATTTGTGATCTCAGTCGTTTTTCTTGCTCAAATTCCTCCTGGATTAGATGTATTAAAATGAAAGAGGAGGTTGCAGTGCGTGCCAAACCTAGTTTTATTTACTTCATTACTTATTGGCTTCCTGCAAGATAGTGATGTATTCAGTTCTTTCTTTCTTTTTATAGATTAAATGGTAAGAATAATTGTACAAGGAAACACCTGTAACTACTTCTTACATAAAATCTGCCAAAGAAGTCTCAATTTCAAATTCGTTTGGGTCAACTATATGAATCAAACTCTTCTACTCTGCTCGGTTGAATGCCATTGATGACATATTTCAAAATCTCTTAGATCTTTTCTAATCAGTGCATTCCAAGTTATCTTATGCCTACCCTTACTCTGTTGAATTTATTCAGTTTCTAAATGTTGAGTTTTCTAACTGGGGGATCGGCAGCCCGTCTTTGGATGTGTCCAAACTATCGTAACCACCCTTCCCTTAATTTTGCTCCATTTCTGTTGCTCTTACTTTCCTTTAAATCTCCTTAACATGTCCACCTTAGCATCCTTATTTTTGCTACACTCATTTTTTGCACGTGTTGTTTCTTTACTGCTCGACATTCACTTCCATAATTCCATTAAGCATAGCTGGTCCTAATGCAGTCTTATAAAATTTTTCTCTTAGGTTAGTAGGGATATTTTTACATATCACACTTATTGAACTCCATTTTTTCCATTGAATATTCTATGTATAATGTCATTTCCAATATGACCCATCTTTTTTATGATTGATCCTAGACATCTAAAATGGTTCACCTTAAGAACTCTTACTTCCCCCAATTTTACTACTCCATATCTTCATGTCTAATATTTTACTACATATCTACACACTCCTCTTGTTTCTTCCTCTAAAACAATATCATTTGCTAATAACATGCATCATGGCATATCCTCTTGTATATCTCTAGTAAGTTCATCCATAATCAAAGCAAGAGATATGGGCTTAAGGACGATCCTTGATGTGGTCTTACCGTAATGGGAAACTCTTTTGTAGTTCCTCCCAATGTTTTTATACCTGTTACCATTCCTTTGTGCATATCTTTAACAATGTCTATGGACCGAGCATGCACTCCTTTTCTTTCTAAAACCCACCATGGAACATCTTTAAAGACTTTCATATGTTTTTTCCAAGTGTGTCAATATCAGATTGTCTTTTTGTTGTCTCTATATTTTTCCATCAATCTTCTAACAAGGAAAATTGCCTCAATAATGGACCTTCTTAGCATGAAGCCACATCGGTTGTCCAATATTGTGGTTTGCCTTCTCAACCTTTTGTCAATTATCTTCTCCCAAAGTTTCATGGTATAACTCACAAATTTAATTCCTCAATAATTTTAGTAACTCTGGATGTTTCCTTTGTTTTTTAAAATTGGTTCAAGAGTGCTTCTACTCCAACCCCTTCTCACGTTGGAGCTTTAGGATATCTTATTTTAGTTTCTTTCATTTTTCTTGCAGAGTTGCTGGAAAATCTCTCTTGAAGATTCTTAAGCGTTGGCCATCTATGATTTCAAAATGTGTTCTCGCCCTTTCTGACAAGCTGCAGAACTCAAACTCTCCTGAGCATGAAGTCCTTGGATCTTGTGCCCTCCTTTCTACGCAGACGGTTATTAAGCATCTGACAATGGTAGTTATCAAGCACCAGAGGACTGCTTCAGATTATATTTGAGGAAATATCATACTAACATATCTTTGTTCCCTGCTCTTTCGGTAGGATCGCAAGTCCTTCTCTTCATTTCTCCTGGGTGTACTTGCAAGGTAAACTAACATTCACTTGTTTAATATATCTGCAGAAAGTTATTCATAACGTAAGTCTGTTTAGCTTGGAAAAAAACTTGTTTGGTTTAGCAGTCTAGCGTTTACTGAGTTAGATCTTTTCTTTTTTTCTGTTTGAAGTTACCACCATGAATCAATGAAATCTCAGAAAGCTATCAATGAGGTAATTCATCTTTTGCATATACAACAAGGGCATATGCATAGGGTTTATATATATGGTCGATGCACTTGTGATTAATTGCTAAACAATAATCATAAATGCTTAACAACATTAAATGCCAACACAAAAACATATAGTTACCGTCCCCTGGGTATATTTTTTCGGGCTCCATATATATATGTGTGTGTGTGTGTGTGTGTGTGTGTTTTATTATTATTATTATTATTATTATTATTATTATTATTATGAATTGTAGAAACTAATGTTATTTGATGATAGCTGTTTGTCAAATTCAATATTCACTTCGCGGGAGTATCGAGGAGTATTTTGAAGAAGTCACAGAACCATTCAGATGGATCAGAATTTACAGATTTGGTTTTGGAGATTGGTTCTATGAGTGTTGATACTACTGGATTGCACTGGCGGTAATGTTTAAACATGATTCTCTGATAATTTTCTGTCTTATTGTATGCCTCTTGTTAGCTATCGTCATATCTCAGTTTTTCTTCCATTGGACACTTCTCTATGGAATGTTATTATTTTATCAAGTGGATAGGTTTTTTTTATGTCAGGAAGTATTAAGAGATGAGATAATGTTTTGCCCCCTTGTTTCCTCCAGCTATAATCTGATGGCTAATAGAATACTGCTACTGCTAACTATGGCTTCTATGAGTGACCCAGATTCATCTTCAAATATTCTGAGTACAACTGCTGGTAATTACGATTGCTCATAAATGTGTGTGGCCAAGAAACAAATGGCCTTTTGAATAGACTTGATATTCTTTTTTTCTTTTTTTTTGTCATTTAATCTTTAGCATTTCATTTCTGATTTCACTCCTTTTGTGCTGCTGACATTTATTAATGTAATTATGGTACTTTAAGGACACTTCTTGAAGAATCTTAGAAGCCAACTTCCTCAGACAAGGATGCTTTCAATCTCTGCTCTAAATACACTGTTGAAAGAATCGCCACATAAAATTTTAGACAGGGTGCATCATCCTATTTCTGAAGACTTCAAGGGCAATGACAAATCTTCTCTCGAAGGGGCTTTGAGCCAGATATTTTGTGAAGAGGGATTCTTTAGTGACACGATGAATAGCCTTTCTCATGTCCATATAATCACTGATGTCGAGAGCACGTCGTCTCGAGGAACCCATGGCACTGCTTCCTTTCAGAGCTTGGCAGATAAGTCAATCACTCATTTCTACTTCGACTTTTCAGCTTCATGGCCACGCACCCCAAGTTGGATATCAGTATTGGGAAATGATACTTTTTACCCGCACTTTGCTCGTATTTTTAAGCGTTTGGTTCAGGAATGCGGCATGCCTATTCTATTGGCCCTTCAGAGCTCATTGGAACAATTCTCAAATGCTAAAGAGAGGTCAAAGCAATGTGTTGCTGCAGAAGCGTTGGCTGGAGTGTTGCACTCTGATGTTATTGGTCTTGTAGAGGCATGGGATAGCTGGATAAAGGTTCAGCTACAGAAGGTCATTCTAGCACCATCAGTGGATTCCATACCTGAGTGGGCAGCTTCCATACGATATGCTGTAACAGGGAAGGGAAAATATGGAACAAGGGCCCCTATTTTAAGGCAAAGGATATTGGATTGCCTTGTGGCACCATTGCCTCAAGTAGTGGCGACCAATGTTGTCACTAAGCGATATGCTTTCCTTTCTGCCGCACTCATAGAAGTCTCCCCTAATAGGATGCAAAGTCAGGAAGTTGAATTGCATCAAAAACTTCTGGAAGAGTTGATGACCAGCATGATTCATTCATCAGCCCAGGTAAGCGTACCTCATACTTCAGTTACAATGCTCTGTATATTTTTATTTGCTTTGTATACTTTGTTATTTTATTCAATCTTCTATTTGGTGTGCGAAAGACTATGATTTTAAGGAGATTTTGTTGACATAAGATGAACCTAGTTGCCAAAGGTTGCTCTTTCAGCTTAGGTGGTTGATGCTCACGGGCAGTTTGATTTCTGAGCTGTAATTTGGTATTTCTATGAAAAGTGTATCTCTTGCGTGCATGAATGGTTGAGAAGTGGTTTTGTAGGAGTTCCAAGTATAGTTAGTAGATTTAACTCAAATAAAGTGGCCTGAAGAGATGTATGAGAGGTGGTAAATAGTAATGATTTCTTCAGGCGCATATCATGTTGAACTTGAACTTTGAACTTTTTTTTTTTTTTGATAAGATTGCTCTTTGAGCTTATGACAACAAGTGGATGGGTGCTAGTTTTTTGTTTTTTGTTTTTTGTTTTTTTAAGAAAATAATTAAAACATGTACCCATGCACAAGTAAACCTCATCAAATTTACAAAGGATTTTAATATTGGTGTAACCTGACTATCATTTGGAGAAGGATTATTGTCTTGATAGTTTCCAAGATTCAAAAAATTAAAGGATAATATGTTGAAACTCAATACATTAAAGGCTATATGTTAAACAATAAAGGATTTACAAATCACGCCATCAAGTGCACTAAATCGAGCATAATGGAGGAGTTTAGTCCATGTAGCCAAGTAATTTAGGATTGAAGTTATTGTACATCGTTTATTTATAGGCCTCTTATTATGTGATAAAAATTAGCAGAATCTTGTAGAGGTATCTCTTATGCAAGTAACATGTCTGCCACACACATATGCATAGCAATGACGTTATGTGATGAGAATGTTCCCTCCTTCTTAGAGTTTCACCTGCTCTAACCGCAGTAATCTCATTCAATGGCTCCCACTCTGTAGCATAAATTGATTTTGCATATGAAATTAGAGTCCTCTTCGATCTATTGCTCTTCTAAACAAGGTTTTCCTGCTGCTGTCGTTGCAACATACTTACCTTTTCTGCTGATGTTGGCATGGATATGATAGCTGTGTTTTATTTTACGTAATTGTTTCTCTTCTTGTTTCTCCATTACAAGCATTACTTGGTGCAGGTAAGGGAGGCTATTGGTGTTGCCCTATCTGTTTTATGCTCAAATATTAGACTTCGTGAATCTTTCATCCTTAGTATCTGTGATAAAGGGGAAACTAAAGCGGATGACTTCACTGGATGGCAAAATTGGGGCCAAGATCTAACACAACGAGCTTCTGAACTGGCTGTGAACATACAAAACACTTTGCAATCAGACCATTCTGAATTTCAGGGGAATAAAACTTACATTAGCGAACACTCAAATAATGAGTCACAAGATGTTAAGTGGATGGAAACAGTATGTGTCTCCTAAATTTTTTGAGTGAGTTCCTACATTTTCTTCTTTAGTTTCTTGATCCACGTATCTTTTTGTGAGTGCAGATGTTCCATTTTATCATCTCATCTCTAAAGTCTGGAAGATCTTCAGCTCTGCTAGACGTTATGGTGGGTCTTTTGTATCCGGCTATCTCCTTGCAGGTAAATAATATTTGATTCTCTGTTGGGACTTGGGAGTGCCTAGTGCATACGAGAGGTTCCAACCAAGGTTCTTGAATTTTCCAATTCTCTTTAATTTTCTTTAATTTTCTTTTACCCCAACACGACAATGAACTCAAATTAACGGCTTAGTTTCGCAAAATCTTCGTTCTAATGTCACAAAATCTTCACTTTAAGTTATGTAATTGAAAGGGATCGACATGTTAAACCTTAGAGTGCTTGAGTAAAAACAATAAGCTATGATTTGTTAGAACTTAGAACCAAGCTCATGGCACTTGGTCATCTTTCACAGACACCCAAAAAGCTACTCACAAGAGTTTTATTGGACTTCCTTGGTTCTTGTGCACAATAGTGCTTATATAAACCTCGCTGAACTTACCTTACCACAATTCACTGGCATCATTAGTAATGTGTTGTCGTCGGTCACTATTTACCGGCTTTGCTGCTTGCTCTCAACCCCAATTTCTTTTGAAAAGGAAATGCTAGGGCACGAATAACATGAGATTCTTCTCTTCTTTTTTGTTTAAACAAAAAAAAATTACTACACATAAACACCCATTACTTACAAGAGTCACCTCTCCACCTAAACATCCACGCATCCACCTAAGCATTTCTTATTCAATTTTCGTATTTTTTGTGTTGATTGCTTCTACTCCTACTTTTCCTTCAATCCTCGTATTTCTTATTCACTCTTTCTTTGTTTTACCACGCATCCACCTAAGTGACCTCATTTCCGCTACACTCATTTTATGTAATTCACGCCCAACTTTCACTTCCGTAAAGCACATTTGACCTAATTGCAATTGTACAAAATTTTCATTTTTGCATGTCAACGATATTTTGTTCACATGTGACATGTTTCACTCCACTACTTTCATCCATTTTGAATTTATGTGTAACGTATGATTGATCCTAGTTATCTAAAATGCTTCACCTTGGGAAATTTGGTTGAGTGGATGAAAAAAATGGTAGATTCAAGAGCCAAAGTATATGGAATCTTACTTGTGCAACATCGCTCATCATTTTTCGTAGGGCATTGAATTTTGATAGTACTTTGTATTTGTATTTATATAATTTACTCTATGGAAGTGAATGTTGGGCAGTAAAGCAACAACAATTACATAAAGTGAATGTAGCAGAAATGAGGATGCTTAGGTGGATGTGTGGTAAAACCCGTAAAGATAGAATAAGAAATATAGAAATTCAAAGACAAGTAGGAGTAGCACCAATTGATACAAAGATTAGGAAGGGCGGTTGCGATGGTTTGGTCACACACAAAGACGGCCTACAAATGCCCCAACTAGAAAACTTGACTCAATAGAAACTGTAGAAATTCGACGAGGTAGGGGTAGACCAAAGTTAACATGGGATGCATTAATTAAGAGAGATTTGAATGGTTTGCAAAGCTCACCATCAATTGCACTGAATCGAGCACAATGGAAAAGTTTGATCCATGTAGCCGACCCTAGTTAATTTGGGACTGAGGCTATGTTGTTGTTGTTGTTGTTGTTGTTTGTATTTATATAATTATGGAATGAAAATTCTCCAAAGTTCGAAAAAATTGGCCGAATTAATTAGAGTTTTGGACCATCGAATTAAGAATTAGATGTAAACAAAATTTTACAAAGCTATAGTAAAGTTAAAGAGTAATGATAATGTTGGAAATAAGGAAATAATCCCACATGGACTAGTTGAAAAGAAATACAAAAATTATAAGTTTGGGAGTGAGAACTAAAACTTGCTTGGCATTTTGGAGAACTCTCCCACTTCCAAACTAAAGCTCACTCATTAAACTAGCCACTCCTACACTCTCTTATGGCTTGGACTTGGGCCTATTACAAAAAGTAACATGGGATTGGTATCAGAGCCCAAAGTGGCCTAACAACCCATTAAAGATCCAAAGTCCGAGAAAAAAATTGAAAGGGCTAGCAAAAACGATAATGATGAAGCTAGACACATGTCGGAAGACCCGAGGCCTCTAAGGTTCGAAAAGAACACAAGCCCAGGCTTACCAAATGTTGGTAGACCTGAGGCTTTTAAGGTTCAAAAAGAACACAAGTCCAGGCTTATTACCAAATTGAAAAACCAAGTCACAACTCACAGCTGGTTAGACCACTTGGACTAGAGGGGGAATGCTGAAAATAAGGGAATAATCCCACGTGGACTAGTTGAAAAGAAAGGCAAAGGTTATAAGTTTGGGAGTGAGAACTCCAACTTGCCTTGGCATTTCGGAGAACTCTTTACCTCCGAACTAAAGCCCACACATTAAACTAGGCACTCCTACACTCTCTAATGTCTTGGACTTGGGCCTATTACAAAAAATAACAGATAAGATATATAAATTATAAGCTTAGTTGTCGGAAAAGTGAAATAATACTCTTAAAGAATAAGACAAGTTTAGAAGATAAAAGTCTAAAACTCAATCTCAATTATAAGAAATGGATTCTAAAAAATTATGTTGAAGGAAAAAATAATCTCCATAATGATCGAGTCTATTGAAATTGAAGTTTATAAAACTTAAGATCAAGTACAGATAGAGAAAAAAACATGCTCTTCTAATGCAACAACATAGCCCTCCTTATCAAACACTTCCATTGCGCTCGATTTAGTGCAATTGATGGTGTGCCTTTCCAAATCATTTAATCCCTCCTAATCAATGTGCCCCAAGTTAGCTTCGATTTAATGCAATTGATGGTGTGCTTTTTCTAATGCATTGTAATAAAACTTGAATGTTCTCTAACACTTAGATGAAGAGATGAAGTAATTTATACTTCTCTATCATGTCGAAATTTTACAAAAATTCTCTACCTCAAATTGCGCTTCTCTATCAAGTCAATTTTTTATCTAAGCAGTCTGACATACACCAATAAAGCTTTTAAATCTATTTTGTAGATCCTAATCACTATGATAGAGGCCTAAGTCTTCCTTTGAGAAAAGATTTCCCAACTAAAACTTAGACATTTTGCAAGGTGAAGATGTCATTTCCTATTGGTAATATATTTTTGACATATTTGATATTAGAAATGGAACTGCACTTTAACTAATTTTCCTATAAGGACAAGGTTTATCGTCATTGTTGATAAATTGAAATTATTTGACAACTTCATCAAGTGAAGATTTTTACTTTGAGAAACTTACTTCAACTCGCAAGATCCTTAAAGCTTTCATACCTCACTAATTAGTTTTTTTTTTACTGAGAAACATTGTTTTGGTATTCACTTATCATATCTCATAATCATAGTACGTGGCAATTGCAATGAGAATCTTGATGGATTTGAGAATGGTGAAAGGTTTCTTCATAGCATGCGCTATGAGCTTCTTTGAAACCTTTTGCAGTGCAAGCCATGTCGGTTTACTTCTGGAAAACCTAAGCAATGGTCATTGAACTTTAGGTAAGTTAGTCAAGGTTTATACCTTATTGTCATACATGGATTGCATTCTAGGTTTCAGTGCATTTAACCATTTCTCATAGCCTAGTATCGACACAACCTCTTGATAGTGGGTGAGCTCTTTGTTATCTATGATCACATCACAACTTTGTATTATGTGAAATCAACGTCTTGCGGACTTGTGTCTTGTCTAATTAGACTTACTTAGACCTTGTGTTACTCGTGCAAACATAGAGATTTCGAACTTCCAATGGTCGTTCTATGATGTGTTGTGGTCTCAAAATTCTTTGTACCTTACTCATATTGGTTTTTGTGAAAAATGTATATAAACTTCCTTTCCAAAAAGGCCCCATTTCAAGCTATAAACACTTGTTGCCGTGAGGAATATAGAAATAGTATCCCTTGGTTTCCTTAGGATATCCCATAAAAGGCACTTGTCAAACTTAGGTGTTACTTTATCTGGGACTTGATACCTTCCATCAAAACTTGATTCGCTATGTTATAATGTTTGTTATATGTTCATAAGTATACGTATATCACGTACACTATTCATATTGTTAGAATAGTAATCATATTGGCCTTCAGGTCTTGTCCCCACCAAAAACAAAAATAGCAATCATACTTCTACAATAATTACTTAAAATACTTATCATGAATTAATTTCACATTCAAACTATATGTTCAAGTCAGATTCATAATCTTTGCTATTCTTTGACCATCGTTATTTGTCATTGTTAGAACCCAAGTAAAAGAACTTCAATATTACCTAACTACAGAATAGTTGCTGACAGAAAAGGACAGAATACACACGCGCGCTCGCGCACACACTATTTGTTTCGCTTGGTTTAGGTTTCTCACAAGATGCCTTTAACTTATTTTTATTGTTGTTTTCTTTCTTTTTTTGGTTCTTTGTTGTCTCTATGTTCTTTATTATTCAGTATGTTAAATCTCTCTTGAACCAGAATGTGTATGGATTTGTTTGCCATCTGTAGGATCATTTGACCAGCGCTAGAACTGTGTTAGGGACAAGTTGCATCTGGAAAGCTTTTTATACTTGTGAAATCTGTACTTGGTTTTATGTCTGTAGCTAAAATGTTTCCATTATGTTTGAAGGAAACATCAAACAAAGATCTATCGATGTTAGCCAAGGCATCCTTTGAGTTACTAAAGTGGAGGATATTCCCAGTGCCACATCTTCAACAGGCTGTATCTGTGCTTCTTTCTTCGTCTAATGATTGCAACTGGCGAACCAGATATGCAACTTTGACATATCTACGAACATTTCTCTATAGGTCAGGAAATTCAAAAATTAATACTTATTAAATTGATATCTCTGATGTTAAATGCAAATAAAAGTTACTTGGAGAATGTGCATCAATGGAGAATCATGAGAGAAGAAAAGGAAATCAAAGGGAAGAACTTAATAATATGTGATTTTCATTCAATGGCCATGTTATGAAAATAGTAACCCTAATATAATATTTATATATTGTTAATAAAGATTTATAGCACTTCCAATAAATAACACTTTACGATATAATATTTATATATTGTTAATATAATATAATATTTATTACAATAGCTAACTGAATCAAATATGATAAAAACAATGTCTGTTTCACAGAAAGTTGTTGTGGCCACAGACATCAGATTTGTATATATTGTGTCTGTGGTCACATATACAAAACTGCAAACAGAATGTTGTTGTGGCCACAGACATCAGATTTGTATATATTGTCTGTGATCACATATACTAAACTGCTTGTCTTTTGGTGTAAATACAAAGGCAACAAATAAAGATAAATTGCAGTAAATAGAGAACACACAAGAATTGTTTACGCAGTTCGGACCTTCTGTCCTATGTCTGCAGGGCCACGCCCAGGTGTAAGCTTCACTAAAACGAATTATAGAATTACACAAGGTTTATCACCAGTGATCCCTCACCAAACCTTGACACTTTCCTCACTATATTCCGTTACAATGACCTTACACACTCAAACCCCAAGTCGCAAGTCCCCTTAGTTAGTTGTGTGTGAAAACAAAAGAAGAGAGTTAGCTGATGCTTACTCTATATCACTGTTACTATGAAAATCAATCTCACAAAAGATGTGTTTTTCATATTAGTGATTACCTACTTATATAGAAAACCAAAGATTGTATAAACATGGAAGTTCTCTAATTGATCTTCAAGGTAGCTGTGATATATCTTTCTTTCTTTAATTTGCAGCTGTGATTTATCTTTCTTTCCATCTTTTCTTCAATCAAGATCTTCATATATGGAAAGATCTCCTAATCACATATCCTTTGACATCCCACACTTTCCATTCTCGCTCTTCTTGTTTGAATCGTTAATGGCATGATGAATGTTCCTCATTAGTTGTCCAAGGTGTTGGATATGGAATGTTTTGATGATAGGTCCAGCTAACTTTCTGTCGGTCTTGCTAGAACTTCAGCTAATTTGTGACCACAGAATGATTGTCCTGTGGGCACAACCTATGAAAGAAAGTTTAGGAACAATTAGATGTACACATTTTACTTTATTTCCTTTGCTTACCAAACCCGAGTTGTAACAAATATTGACAATCACAGAATTTTACCTTAATAAAATAGACTCCTGGACTTAGGGCTTCGTGTTCCAACTAGCTACTAATAAATGAATGTCCTAGTCAATCTAGGATACCTGAAAACACAACTTAAAATTCTATCTATCCGGACTCCAAATATTGGTGAATGCATTATATTTCAATTATTCCTGGCTTAAAATGATCAAATTGTGGGGTCTGAACTGCTCCAGATACCAAGCCTCTGGTGTTGAAGAGTACATCTAAACATTGAACTGGAGTTCTGCTATGACCAAACAATTAGCAGAGCTGCTGAACAGAATCTTGAAGCAACAATACTGAAGTACAAAGTTCAAGAACTTGATCAAAATGGAGTGCTGTTTCAAAAGAACTTGGAAATGTGCAGTGACGGTTTAGGGCATGAATTCTGAGTGTCGTAAGTGTATATTTAAGTAGAAGAAGAATGCTAAACCATGTAGATGAGAGAGGAGAAAATTCAGCACATAAATTTAGAGAAGAGAAAAAGAAAAACAGAATGAGAAGAAACTGGTGCATAAATTTGAGAAGAGACAGAGAGGAACTAGTGAAAATATTTGATAGGACAAACAATGACAACAACAAAGCTTCAATTCCAAATTAGTTGGGGTCAGCTACAGGGATCAAACTCTTCCATTGCGGTCGATTTGGAACACTTAATGGCATGCTTTACAAATCCTTTCTGATCAATGTGTCCCAATTTAACTTAGGTCTACCCCTTCATAGTCGAATCTCTTTAATTTCTATTGAGTCGAGTTTTCTAACTGGGGCATTTGTAGGCCGTCTTTGGAGGTGTTCAACCACCACAACCACCCTTCCATGATTTTTGTGTCAATTGGTGCTACTCCTACTTTTCTTTGAATGCCCATATTTGATAGAAGAGAGAAAATCTTTGCATAAATCTTAAAGGGGAGAGTGAATCTTAGAAGCAATGGGAGGTTGAAAGGGGACAAAAATACTGACTAGAAGAAAAATGGACCGAACAGAATCTTTGATAACATTTAATGGAAAAAAGCTGAAATCTGCATACTTTTTGTAATGGCCTTGTTGTGAAAAAAACTTATATAATTTTGATATATTGTGAATGCTTTATTCATAACAGCCATTAAATGTGCGAAATGGCTCCTAATGTGTTCAAGACTTTATTCTCTAAATAACTACTTATATATTTATATTTTTAATTTTTAATATAAATCTGCAAACCTTAAACAATGTACAATTAAAATCCCAGTCAATAAAGGATCCTACTTATTATCAAATTTATCCTACTATCACACATCCAGGATCCGTCATCTTTGCTTGTTACTAAATGGACCCTTGTGGATGTTTTTTCTCTATAGATTTGTATTTTTCTTCAAGGTGGATTAGATTCCCCACGTCCACCTCGCCTTCTTTCTTTGAGTCTTTAGTCTTTTGACATTTTACATCCTTGTCAGCTTTTTTTCTAATAGATGAAATGTATGATTTTAATTATTCAACTACATTCAAATTCTTATGACATCCAAATGAGCGGCACATATCATAGAAAATTACTCTCTGTCTCTCCCTCCCTCCTTTCTTCCTTGTCTCAGGCACACTTTCATTCTCTCAAGAATGGAGAAGCAACAAATATGGGAAACCATGGAGAAGTTACTTAAGGACAACCAAGTGGAGGTAAGCGGTCTAACTGTTGAACATCGTAATCAGAGTTCTTTGAATTGATAAATTCATTCTTTATTGGCAAATACACATTTTAATGATATATTAGATGAGTTCTTTCAATGAAAAATCAACTCATCCTAGCATCTGATTCCGATAGTCCCTCAATTTGCGCTACTATCTTTCTCATTGTACTCTAAGGAAATGAAATTTATTAAGCCTTACCACCTGAAGCTAGCACAGGGATTTCATACAATAAGGACTTTGTGTGCTACAAGTTCATATGTTCATTCTAGTTATCAAGTGTATGGGATAATTAGATATCATAGTACATCAAACTTTTTTTTCCATGTCCTTGCCATCTTGTAAAAGATCTTTTGTTTTTGGTTTTTGTGCTTAATAAGATACAGTATCAAGGCACATTACATATTCCAAGCAAGTCAAGTCTGTCGGTTTATGCCAGATATGATTTGGGTCTGCCTTGAATGTGAAAACATTGACACTGGTCCAATGTCCTTTTTCATGTGCCTCATTATATTAAAAATTCTCTTCACTTCTCCAAACTTTCTCAAATTGATTAGATTTTTTAGTCATTAAGAGTTAGATGTCAACAAAACTCTTGAAAACAGGGGGAAATGACTTGATTTACATATTTCAAATCAATATCCATAAAATCAAGGGAAAAAGTGGGGTAAACTATCAATAAAAAAGCAGACTTTTTCTCAAAAATAGCATAAGATTTTTAATTTTGTCAATTATAAATCAACAACTGACACTGCTTCAATTTAGCATCTTTCACTGCTTCAATTTAGCATCTTTAACTTTAATAAAGTTCATCCAAACATGTTCTAATTTGCCACGTCACCATGGTTGACTAAACGAGCCAGTTCAGTCAAATCGAACCACCCTTCATCTTCCTGAATCCCTTTCCACATCCCCAGATGTAGTTGAATAAAAAGACCCCTAAATAAACGAAACACACAAACTCCATTCTTCTCATATGGATCTCAACAGCATGAAGCCTTTGATGGAGAGATATCCGAACAGAGAGATGAGAAATAAAATGAAGAACAGAGCTGTTCAAGAGTCGGGCCATCAAAAAATGACTTTCTTTCTGATTTTAGGACAGTCTTCTTCATGTGTTTGATCCTCAAGCACTTCTGTCAATGATACTGTAAAATCATGAACGATGATGAGAATAGATCATGAGTGTCCATTTCTGAAGGTTAGATTGAAAGTTCTTTAAAACCCCAACATGTCAACATCTAATAAAAAAACAGAGGTATATCAAAAGCAAACATGAAAGAGCAATTCACAGTTACTTAAAACAAAACAATCAATCAGGCTACATGTCATTAAGTTAGGGGTTGAAACTTTATCAATTCTTAATTAGAATGAGGAGCATGATTGATCTGCTTTGGCACATATGCGCTTTGAAACCATAAACTAGCAGAGTCAAAAATAGAGACAGATGGGTGTAACCTATGCATTCAAGAGGGAAATTGAAATTAGATGACCACCAGTCCAATCCCAAATTCGTTTGGTCCTGAAAGCCAAGTCCTTAAAGGTCAATTCCTTGTGCAACTGAGACATGGCTGAGAAGTTATGTGACCAATGTCTTCTTCATTTCGATAGAGATGGGAAATGGGGAACAACCAATGATCAGTATGATAGAGATGCTTAGCTGGTTAAAAGTGCAAGGAATAAAACTTGTAGCTCAATATTTTCATAAACAAAATATTAGGCCTTGGGATCAAATTCCATCTATTACCTGTCCCAAAAGATTTAAATTGGTGTGAGAAATATGGATTCATTCTCTTGGATATGTGATGTTAGCCGCAAGTGTACGGCTCAATGCAAGTAATAGTGGCACCAAAATAGTGTTGGTCTTGAGAGGCGAATTTCACCAAAGAAGAACCCTTCCTATCCAATTTAACTTGAGCGACCTCCAATTTTAGTGTAGATAGGCGAATTTCCTAAAGTAAACACGAAATCGATTACCCCATATTGAGGTTCAATTCAACATAAAATATGAAGAAAACTAAAGTAAACATGAAATCAAACCTCAAATCCAAAGAGAATCCACAAGTTTTCTGATAAGGTGCGTCGAGCGGGAGAACGAGGTGGTCGCCTCGGAGATTCGATTGATAGCCCCAACAGGGGAAAAATGAACATAAATACAACGAGAGGGGAGGGACTCTCCCACAGACGCTCGAGAGACTCTCTCGACCTCCAACCCACAGTACCTCAAATGACCAAAAAAATATCCCCCCTTAACCGACTTACTGTAGTGCTTTATATACAACCATTTATGTTAGGACTCTATGGACACACAAATTGACACACCACCGGACTCACTGTAAAATGGACTCATTTGGACACACAAATTCTGTTATTCTATCAGCGTCTTTGCTTATTCAATTGGGCCCAGCTGGTCCCACCGATGACTTGGACCTCTTGTTCCCGCATCTCTTTCTCATGTACACTTGATGGATGGGTGGGTGACCTTGAATCGTATCAATACTCCCCCCAAGAAGAGCCACCTTGTCCTCAAGGTGGAAAGCCGGAAAGGAACGCTGCACATGTTTAACTAACTCCCAGGTGGCATCCGCATCTGATAACCCAAGCCACCGAACCAATACCATCGGCCCAGCAGGATCAGCCCGATAAGCAAGGATCTCATCCGGCTCAGAAGGAAGAATAAGGGAATCCGAGAGAAGAGGAGGTAGGGAAGGAGCAGCAGTGTGGTTACCAATGACCTTACGCAGCTGGGACACATGGAAAACTGGATGGATCGTTGCTGAAGGAAGGAGTGCAAGCTTATAGGCCACGGGGCCAACTTTTGTGACAATTTCAAAGGGACCAAAAAATTTGCGGCGACTTCATGTTAGATCGACACGCAACCGATTGCTGACGGTATGGCCGGAGCTTAACATATACCCACTCGCCAACAGCAAAAGTGACTTCACGGCGGCCGCTGTCTGCTTGTTGTTTCATACGATTCTGAGCAAGCAATAATTGGTCACGTAACTCCCCCAAGGCCGCATCACGGGCCACAAACAATGCATCGAGATCGGTGTTTGTGGAGGAGGAGACTGTACCCGATCGAACCAATGGAGGTGGGTCTCGCCCATAAACCACGCGTAATGGAGAACATTTAAGGGACAAATGGAAGGATGTATTATACCACTCCCCAGCTCAGCCACTTCGACCATTCCTTCGGACGTTTAAAAACTTAAATACGACTCCAAACAAGAATTATTCTTGCCCATCGAGGCGGAAGATAGCTCGCACCGTATCTTGGAGGCGGAAGAGCTCGCTGACTTAACTAAGGAATATCTTGTCTCGGTCCGAGACGATGCTAAGAGGAAAGCCATGAAGGCGAACCACCCCATGAAGGAAGGCGTTCGCGACTATTTTTGCTGAAAAATGATGCTTCAATGGAAGAAAGTGGCTGTATTTGTTGAATCTGTCCACCACAACCAAAATTGAATTCCATCCCAACGAAAGAGGCAGGCCTTCAATGAAATACATGGAAATGTGCTCCCAAATAGCAGTCGAAATCGGGAGAGGTTGGAGCAAGCCTGCCCGGAGCCAGCGTCTCGTATTTGTGACGTTTGCAGACGTCGCAGGAGGCAACAAACGACTTAATGTCACTCTTCATGCCAACCCAAAACAACTCCGCCATGATCCACTTGTATGTTTTTAGAAAGCCCCCATGACCTCCAATCGGACTCGCATGAAATTCGATTAGGATTCTCTCTTTCAGTGATGAAGATGCCGAATGGACTACTCGATTCATCGAAGCGTAATTGCCCCCCGAAAGAGGGACCATCCTGGAGGGACCTCAGCTTCTTGCTGTAAGGCTGTCAGAATGGGAGCCAAGAATGGGTCCTTCAATACTTCAGAATGTATCAGCGCCATGTCCAAGAAGGAAGTAGTGGTGATGGACTGAAGTTCCATGCATGGGAAGCGGGATAGGGCGTCGGCAGCAGCATTAGAAGATCCTGGCTTGTACTGGATTTCAAACTGAAAGCCCAATAATTTCAGTATCCACCGTTGGTACTCCGGAACAATCACTCGCTGTTCGAGAAGATACTTAAGGCTGCGCTGGTCACTTCGAACACAAACTTTCGCCCCAAAAGGTAGTTTCGACGGCCAATACAATCGCCATCAATTCTCGCTCGTAAGTGCGAACGATGCCGGCAATACAATCGCCATCAATTCGCGTCATGTTGGGAAAGAACCGCATCCACTCCTACCCCGCACGCATCGGAAGAGGCGCCAAAGGGAGTTGGGAAGCAACCATAGCCTCGCTTTAAAGCTTGGACCTCCTCGGAAAAAAACTCCTCTTTTCGTAATAGTTGATTGGTTTTCCATAATTTTGTACAAAGCGCATGTTCACCCAAGGAAAGAACTCCTTAGCATCCACTCCTACCCCGGATCGACGCATCGGTCCATTATGACGAAGTGGCGCCAAATCAAGTTGCAATTTAGCAAACCCGAGATTAGAAAAAATGTAGCTCTCGTGTAACTCATCCATCGAAGAAGACGAGTACACAACGCCTCATCAATGTTAGGGATAGGGCAACTAAAAACTCGCAAGTGGCCCTCGTGAGTTCGGAAAGCCGTCTTGTGTACATCCCGAGGCCGCACTCGAATGATGGTATCCTTGTAACTCATCCAAGTTGAGCGCTCTATAGTCTACGCAAAATCGCCAGCTTCCATCCTTTTTCTTCACCAATAGGACTGGGCTTGAAAATGGACTGTTGTTGGGCTGAATAAGGCTAGCATTGAGCATTTCCGATAACATTTTTTCAATCTCCTCCTTTTGTATGTGGGGGTAGCGGTATGGACGCACCCGGACCGGATCGAGCCTTCCCTTAACACAATCGCATGATCAAAGGCTCAAGGAGGTGGAAGGGCAGCAAACGTTTGGAAAAGAGAGGAGAAGGACTGCAACACCGATTGAATGCAAGGCTCCACCTCCGAGAGGTCCGGTTCCTCCGACATCGCCGAAATCTGACACAGTTCAATCAGGAAGCAACCCACGGCGTCCTCATAGGCCCGTTGTAGTGAACGACATGAGATCAAAGCTCTATGGAGGTTGGGGTCCCAATAACAGAATATTCCTTGCCCTCAGACACGAATGTAAGCGTAAGGTTCGGCCAATCCGTGGTTGTCACTCCCAGAGAGTACAACCACTTCATTCCCAACAGGACATCCGAGTTTGGAAGAGACATCGAGAAAAAATCATCAATCACCGTGATCCCTTGGAACTGGATAGCGACCTCCTTACACACCCCGGAGCGTTGTACCTGATAGCCGTCACCCACGAGAACACCATACTTGGATGTTGGAGAGATTGGCAGCTGGAGAAGGTTCACTAGGTCATCGGAAACGAAGTTGTGTGACGCACCACAGTCGATCAAAATGACCACCTCCACTCCTTGTACTTGCCCTTTAACTTTAATGGTCCGCGGACCCGGGTAGCCCTCGATAGCCTGAGTAGATAATTCAATCATAGCCAATTCGATGCAGTCCTCCATCTCCACCGATTCAGGAGACGCGTCTGCTGCACTTGGTTCATCGTCGACAAGCATGACCTGGAATTCCCGAACCTTGCAACGGTGGCCATTGAAGTATTTCTCATCGCAACGGTAGCACAACCCTTGCTCCTTCGTGCTTGAGCTTCTGTTTCAGTGAGTCTCTTAAACTTAGGTGGAGAAGTAGTGGGGGTGGCCGCAGAAAAGGTTGTTGGGCTGGATGATGAAGCAGAAGAAACAGGAGAGCCTTTCGTTAGGGCTGGGCCAACACTGGAGTGGGCCTTGGGCTGACCCAAAGAGCTGTCCTTGCTAGAGCCCGTAATCGTATGAGTAACCCACCCTTTGGGCCTTGGGTCGGGCACTGAGGAAGAGCCCATGGAACTAGGTCTTTTCTCTTGGGCTCAATTTAGGTAAAAGCCCAAGAAGCTTGGCCTCGATCCACTCAGCTCGATCCAACGCCACCCTCATCGACTCCGGCGGGTCCGCTAGCAGCTCCAGTTTGATCCTTTCCTGTAACCCATTGATGAAGACAACCATCTTGTGATTCTCTGATAGCACCGATCCCATGTGCAAGGAGAGCAGTTCGAACCTCTCTCGGTACGCGGCCACCGTGGTCTCTTGCCTGACGACAAAAAGCTGACATAACTCGAGGGGATGAGCCCCTTTGAACCTCCGAGAAAGCTCTGCCTTCAAGTCCGCCCAGGAAGCAAAGGTTCGTTCTTGCTCCTCCGCTTGGAGCCATATTTGGGCCGCTCCCACCAGACAAATCCGGGCGGCCTGGAGTTTGGATGTTGCCGACATCTCATGGAGGGCGAAATAATGCTCCGCCTGGTTAAGCCACACGATCAAGTCCTCCCCATCACATGTAGGCATTTTGATCTTCCGCACCCCCGGTCCCCCACGATACAGTGGTAGATCTGCTGAATAAGCCCTCGGATCGCGCTGTCGTCGAACCGGATTCGCTAGATCTGGCATCTGAGAACTCATATCTGGACCCCAACCTCCCAGATCCGCCTCGATCTGTGATCCCCGAGGGATACTCACCGGATCTCCTCCACCGGATGACAACAGAGCCCTTGCCTGGAAGAAGAAGGCTTCCATCTTCTGAGTCAAACTCCGGATCTCTGTCTTCACAACCAAGATCTCAGATCTGACCTCCGACTGGAAGTTACCCACCGTCGTCGATATCCCAGCCAAGGACGACTCTAGATCTGGGATCCTACTCAGTTGCGCCGGCAGTCTCTGCAACTCCGCCTCTAGGGTTTCCACTCGATACTTATCGATCTTTGGCGGCATCGTTGGATCTCTCTGATACCAGTGATAAGGTGCGCCGAGCGGGAGAACGAGGGGGTCGCCTCGGAGATTCGATAGGGAAAAATGAACAGAAATACAACGAGAGGGGAGGGACTCTCCCACAGACGCTCGAGAGACTCTCTTGACCTCCAACCCACAGTACCTCAAATGACCAAAAAAATATCCCCCCTTAACCGACTTACTATAGCGCTTTATATACAACCATTTCTGTTTTGACTCTATACAACAACAACAACAACAACATAGCCTCAGTCCCAAATTAACTGGGGCCGACTACATAGATCAAACTTTTTTAGGGCCGCTAAGGGCACCCCACCATTTCATGAAGGCACCCTGTTATTGAGGGCACAAAACAATTTTCCAAGGGCACCCAAAAATTACACATCAAATCCCGAAAATACCCTTCCTGCACAAACACGAAAAAACCCGGCTGCACCCCACCACCCCCTCCACCACCTTCACCGATCTTTACTCCAAGACTGTGAGCCGATTTCGACTCCAAGACTATTACACCCCACCACCCGCTCCACCATCTTCGGTTTACGATTTTTTTGCAGTTCGTAGGGTCGTGGAGTGAGTCGATTTCGTCTCCAAGTTAGGGTTCGGTTGAAGTTCGTCGGACACACTTGATTTAGTGTAATTAAGTTACATTTGGTAGAGTAGTTGTGATTTACAGTGGTGGTGGTTTGTTCAATAGTTTAAAAAATGGAAATTCGCGGTTCTCGGCCACACAGGCCAGAGACTGTGCTAACTTTCACGGCCAAGCATGGCCGAGCGGGAAGCTACATTTTTGGGAAGTCGCAGTCTCGGCCACGAAGGACGGAAAGTCTCACAGCGTCTCGGTTACGCATGGCCGATAGTACTCTAGTTCTCTCGGTCGAGACTTGACGAGAGCACGACGAATTGAAGTGGTCAACCTATATCGGTGGTGCACAATCGAAACCTTTCAATCGGACGCGGTTGGACACCGCCGATATATAGGAACAATTGTCGGTCATGGGTGACCGAAAACATGGGCTGGTTCACGAACCCGCTTGACCGAGACATCAGAAATGGATGAAATTGAACATTACTTTTTGTAAATTTTTTGTTGGGTTCTGTTCCATGCGCTTATATGTTGTAATTTTTTCAAGTATGGCTCGTCCGTAGGCACCGGTGACTAGGGAGGATATTAAAGGAAAGATGAGGATACTTAGTATCAGGGTCACTAGGTGATCTTATGAAATATCAAGGAACATTAGAGAGATAATAAAAAGACTTGATGATTAAAACTGCAAAGAACACAATCATAAGCGATGGAAAGGTAGTCATACATCATAAGCGTCATGAGGAATCTGCTTTAGTAAAAGCAAAGCCACTTCAAAAAGCAAAATATATAATAATTACAACCAGACAAAAGTAAACAGTGAAAGCAAAAAGTAACTACTACTTTACATAATAAGAGACCAAAAGCAAAAGCACTGCGGCATGGGCCGGATGGCTAGACACGTCTATGAAGCATGGGCTTGATGTTAGGATGGCATGGGCCTGATTAGTCGCTAGGTCCTCGGTAACGGATAATGCAATGTGATGATGCGGGGGAAAAATAGAGAAATTCCCGGAGAGCAGCATACACATAATCAGGGAACCGCATCATAGTCGGAAAATGAATATACACACGGATAATGGGACATCCCAATAAATACCATAAGCCTAATAGAAGACAAATATCATCTTGTGTCCACGCATGGCCGATATGATATGTGAAAATGTTGAGGAATGCCGCCTTGGAGGAGGATTCCACAATCTCAACGCCATTGTTGAATAATTCTTGACAAATGACCTCTACCAAAGGATGATGGATGCCGAGATTCATGGTAACTGTAGGAGACTCTTAGTATCAGGGTCACAAATCTGCATCAGAAAGATTTTGAATGTTATCATCGAAACAGTCCGGTAGATGACGAGAACATTTAGAAGCGATATGTTTAAATTCAACCAAAATGTACAAAGACAAACACGAAAAAACGAAAAAAAATGTTCTCGGTTGTACATATCCGAAACTTTCTTCTAAGTATCGCTCACAAAAGACCGAGAGTTACCGAGTACTCTCGATTTCACGAATACGTGACCGACGTACGCTATCGGTCCCATATGACGAGATATCACCATAAATCTCGGTCCCCGCGAGGCCGATACAATCGCGCACATCCACGAAACTTCGGATAACCGCAAAAAAAACACAAAAAACTTGCAAAATTTTCGTGAGTTCGACCTCCTCTTCCACAAGATGCAGTACAATCCTACATTATATAGTGGAAACAAGTTCGATTTGAAGAAACTACCAAACCCTACGTTGACAAACAAATCATCATTTTCACGCTATACACAACTAAACGAGTTCTAAAAAACCCGAATATGGTTGTCAAACATTGTTACCTCGCTGTCGGACGAGCAAGAATCGATCAGCTCTTCGCCAAACGCAATGTGGCTGTGGCTTTGTAGTTCAAGCTTGCTGGTGGGGTGCCCAAACTCCTTGTCAAAATGGTTTGTGGGGTTTGAACCATTATAAATATACAGGGACAAAATGGTCTTTTTCATTTTTGCTGGAATTTTTACAAATTAGTTGGGTGCCTTCATGAAATGGTGGGGTGCCCTTAGCGGCCCTCAACTTTTTCATTATGCTCGATTAAGTGCAATTGATGGTAAGCTTTGCAAACCATTCAAATCTCTCTTAATTAATGCATCCCATGTTAACTTCGGTCTGCCCCTACCTCATCGAATTTCTACAGTTTCTATTGAGTCAAGTTTTCTAGTTGGGGCATTTATAGGCCGTCTTTGCAGGTGACCAAACCATCGCAACCGCCCTTCCCTAATCTTTGTATCAATTGGTGCTACTTCTACTTGTCTTTGAATTTCTATATTTCTTATTCATATATGTTAGGACTCTATGGACACACAAATTGACACACCACTGGACTTACCGTAAAATGGACTCACTTGGACACACAAATTCTGTTATTCTATCAGTGTCTTTGCTTATTCAATTGGGCCCAGCTGGTCCCACCGATTACTTGGACCTCTTGTTCCCGCATCTCTTTCTCATGTACACTTGATGGATGGGTGGACGACCTTGAATCGTATCATTTTCTCTACAAAAACCCTACCCTCTCCAAGTCTTCTCCAAAGCAAAAGTTTGTTTTCACCTCATATTACGCTGCTATTTATATCCGAAGGGGTATTTTGGCCTAAAAAGTTAGCATAAAACCCTAAAAAACTTTCAAAATGCGAGCTTTAGGTGGCCAGCGCCTAGTTGTCGGGCCAGTGTTGGGTCACTAGCAGTAGGCACCCAGTGCGGGCGCCAAGGCGCCAGGTAAGCGCCCATACTTTGGGCTCCTCTAACTTCTTTGCTTTCGGCATCGGCATTGGGCACTTAGGGTTTAGGGTTTAGGGTCGGAGCTCGAGCCATTCTTTAGGTATTATTTTTGGGGCTTGGCACTGGGCGCCCGCCAGGTGCCAGGAACAGTCTAGCAATCCTCTTTGCGCGTCTTGATCTCCGCCTCCTTGCTCGCCCCTTCTTTGGCTTCTTCTTGGTCTACCAAACCCTTTTATCTCCTTCTTAACTTGCCATGCACACAAAATACCCCAAATTAGTATAAATTCATTATTTATTTACCCGAATTGCTCAAGGAACTACTAGTTAAAAAGTAAATAAACTATGCTACGCATCAATCTTACCATTGTTTAATTTATCGTTATGTTTTGCTAGTCTATGACACGAGCTACCGTAGAAATTCTACAAATCAATTGTTATATATATGTCTGACATGTAGCTATCTAGGATCAATTGTACCAAATTATGGTAATATTGAGAATGAAATTACACATAGAATTTAAGCTGGATGGATGAAGTGGAGGAGTGCGACAAGTGTAATATGTGATCCATATTGGGATATGAAACCGAAAGGAAAATTCTATAGAATTGCAATTAGGTCAGCTATGCTTTATGGAAGTGAATGTTTGGCGATAAAAAAACAACAAATACATAGAATCAATGTAGCGTAAATGATGCTTAAGTGGATGTGTGGTAAAACTCGCAAGGATAGAATAAGAAATACAAAAACTCAAAGAAAAGTAGGAGTAGCATCAATTGTTGCAAAGATTAGGGAAGGTTGGTTGCAGCGATTTGGACACCTTCAAGGATGGCCTACAAATAACCTCATTAGAGAACTCGATTAAATAGAAATCGATGAAATTCGACAATGTAGTGATAGACCAAAGCTAACTTGGAATACATTAATTAGGAAGGATTAAAGGATTTGGAAAGCACACCATCAACTGCACTAGTGCAATGGAAGAGTTTGATCCATGTAGTCGACCCCAAGTAATTCGGGATTGAGGCTTTGTTGTTGTTGTTGTTGTTCTATGACTGACAGTTAGACTATGAACAACATTGGTTGGAAATGAAAGCATGTCATTCTTTTCTTTCCTTTTAGTTAAGTTACTCTTTTTAGGCTTCACTAGTTTGCTTCTCTTTGTTTGAAGTATGATGCTATTTTTTTTTTTTTTTTTTAACTTGGTCCAATTTTTTTAATGCTTCAAGTACTTCATTATCTGTTGATTCAGGTGAGGGAGCACGCTGCTGCAGTTCTTGCGGCCTTAATGAAGGGTGGGGATGAGGATTTAGTGAGGGACTTCCGAGATAGAGCAATCAAAGAAGCAGCTTCCATTCAAAAGAGGCGAAGGAAGAGGTTTGTTTGCGCTCATTTATCAGGCATATTTAGTTTTTCCATTTTAATTTTTTTTTCAATTTATCTATCTACAATCATACATCAATGTTTGTTTATGTCTATAGTTTTTGTCCAATGACCTCTTTTCGTAATAGCATTTAGAAGCTGGAGATCCAATTTTTGTCTTCTTGCTATTTTTTTTAAGAATAGCAAATACTAGGATGGTAATTGAACCAACCCTTGATATTACGGCTGAATGTGTTACCTACGCAACAATACATTTATACTTGTGTGTATTTTATAGTTTGTCCTATGTCTTTTCCTAATTGCATTTAAAAGCGGAGATGTTTTTTTTTTTTTTTTTTCTCATAATTTTTTGATTGCCCTTGATTTTTTACTTATTCATGTTTGAAATTCGAATAGAGTTTCCATATATGTTTGAATGGTTGGGCAATCATGCTAGGATAAAGGCACATTAATGAAGCATATGCGGGGAAGCAGTTAGCACAATATGGTACTGTGGTTAGCAGCTAGGGTTGCACAATGAATTGTCATTGCTGTTGTTTTAGGCAGTGTCGGGTGTTTGTGCTTTCTTTATTTCTCATTATGTGCGTTCTTCAATGTGTCTTTCTTTTTGTTCTTATAGCTTTAGTAAATGTAAAACCTTTCTACTTGTATGAAAGCAGCTTCCTGTTAAAAAAATATATAAAAAAAGAGCTAACTGGAAACTTGCGACTGCAGAAACTCAAGCTCTAGTGACTCTGTAGCTTCAGTACATGGTGCAGTCCTCGCGTTGGCAGCATCTGTGTTATCAGTGCCTTACGACATGCCCAGGTATACCTGAAATTGATGATTTCACGGATGCGGAAAATAAATTTGGTGTTTAGTGAATTATTTTCTTTATATAAGCAACGGGCATTGAACATAACAGAGTAGTAGGAACCCTTGGGCACTACGGTGGGAAGCCTACCCAAGTCCCATGCATCATTTTTGTTAACATATATTATCAAATAATGTTGTTTGACATTTTCTCGCAGTTGGTTGCCAGATCAAGTAACCATACTAGCTCGTTTCATTAGCGAACCGTCACCAGTGAGGTCCACAGTCATGAAGGCTGTAGCGGAGTTCAGGCGAACTCACGCAGACACCTGGAGTGTTCAAAAGGACTCTTTCAGTGAAGAGCAACTTGAAGTAAGTAATCTTAAGCAATCATAATCCGCACTTGCCTTTCCACCAGATTCCTCTCGAGAGAGCGCATGCCCGTACACACACACACACACACACACTCACTCTCTCTCTCTCTCTTATATATACCTCTTTTGATTTGCGTAGTCCATATTCAACATGTCTCTTGTTTCAGGTTTTGGCAGACACGTCATCATCAGCTTCATATTTCGCTTGAGGTGCACCAAAATCAGTGGGATAGAAATACTGGGTTAGTAAAGGCAAAACATTGAGGAAGAAGTTTTATTTTATGTCAGAATTGTATTAAATCATTTAAGTACGTATGCTGTGTAAGTTATTGATATTTTGTGTAGCTAGTATTTGCATTTTGGTTTTTAAACAACCGGATTCATCAGATCTTCTGGTAAATCCCACAATATGCAGTCTGCATTTATTGCATCAGTTCCTTTCCTGATGGCTTTCCCATCTCGTGTTTCTTCTCCATCATTGTCGTCCTCACCTTTGCAAGGGAGACCTCCCTGTAATTGGTGTTGGTCATCAACGCCAACGCATGTGCTGCCTGTGCACATGCTACGATTCCAAGGAGAGCCGTCCCCATCATTGCCACAAGACGATGGAGATAGGTGGTAACGGAGCGCTGCAGGAACTATAAATGGGTGTGTATTGTTGTAAGCAGCAGCGTACGTCTCAGAAGCCTCTCCATTGGACACCATTAATGTGCAAGGCTTGTTAGATGGGAGTGAATTAGGTTCTTGCATGGCCATGGCCCTCGACACACTGAGTTTTATCTTCTGTATAGTGTCTTCCTCCTCATTGTTTGACTTGTTGTAGATGCCGGTGGTTGTTGTGATAAGAGGGAGACAATCGGTTACATCATGTGCTGGTGTGCCACTGCTAGAATGTTCAAATTGGAAGTTTATACGCTTCTTGGTGAGTAGATGAAGCATCTCATCTTTGAAGCAGCCCAGAGCGGCCTCTGTAAGGTGGGCTACCTGTGGTGGAGCCAGGGTGGTGGCTATTTCGGCCATCAAGTGGGAGATGGGCTTGTGCGTCACTGGGTCAATCCCCATGCCTGATAGTTTCTTCTTCAGCTTAGTGTTCCAGTGGTTCTTGACGTCGTTGTCAGTGCGGCCGGGCAACTGAGCAGCAATCAGCGACCACCTGGATAATGATGATTTGAGGTAAATACGTACGTAGTTAGTTGCTTTCAGGAATTGATTGATCATTCTGGTGAGTTTAATTAATTTAATGCATGCATGTATGTAGCATACTACGTATTAGGAAATTCATTTATTGGACTTGGTCCATTTTGTCTCACCGGTTGCCTACAACTGAGTGAAGCTTAACAATGGTCTGCTCTTCGGATTCTGAGAACTCGCCGTGCTTGAGGTCTGGGCGGAGATAGTTTGTCCAGCGGAGGCGACAGCTCTTGCCACATCTTTGGAGGCCTGATGAATTTAATTTAGAAGAGTAAAATTAAGTTGATTATATATTTATGTATTTATTGTTAGAATTTAATTATAGCTAGGTACTTATAGGGGCCCGGCCTGGATTGATGAGTGATCATGATGCTCACCAGCATTCTTGGGGATGAGGCGCCAGTTGCGGGTGCCATGCTGGGCGATGTAGGAGGAGAGCTTGTTGTCTTCCTCGGGGGTCCACTGCCCCTTCTTGACGTTGTCCTTCTCGCAGCATGGGATGCGGCCCATGCTCAAATTAATTCAACTGGGGCTTGACTATATATATCTATATATTATGATGATGATTCGGTGGAGAATGAAAACGATGGTAGTTTCTAAGTTAAGCGAAAAAAGAAAAGGAAAAAAAAAAAAAAATGAAGTGTGTAGAAGAAGAAATGGTTTTGGTGGTGTAAATAAACGAGGCGGGGAGGGAGGGGTTGGCATGGGTTCACGTGGATGTATTGCATGTGTGGGATGAGAGGAGACCATTGAAGGCGCATGATTTAATTAAAGAATTCAACGCCGCTGAGCGCGTGAGGGACGGGCCGGTAGCTCACCATCAAGACGCCTGGTCAACTCTCGCTTTCTCTCTCCTGTTGACTCCTCGCTCGCTCGCTCGCTGAAATTAAGATTTCCTACAAACAATCAATCAACCCAATCGCACGGCACGGTTAATAGTTTGGTGCGTGCCACGGTTGCCTCTCAAACCAAACACATAAACGATGCAGACTCGACGTCAAGCTATAGAATTAGAAGGCATTGTACTGCCAAAACACACAAACCACTCCTAAAGAAATTATTCTCGGCTCCATGTCAATTCATTATTCACTTTTTTTTTAGGTAAACAAGGATATATTAATAATGTAAAATTTAGAGGACCAGGAGTCATCTAATACATCATTTTGGAGTGCATGATCATGAAATTACATCAACTAAATCAGAATTATCTCATTCGTGCTCACATTTATGACCAAACTAAACAATAAGTTATAGGTAAAGAAACGAAATAGATTGTTGTGTACTAGTGCTCTATCGCTTAGCAATCCATTGCCAATATTGATACCAATCTGTAGCTGAATAACCGGACCTGTACTTGCTGCATGAGATCCATGTTGCTGCCATCATCTTTGTTGAATCTCATAAATCTTCTCCTAAATTTTCTGCCTTCAAAAAGCCTTCTGATTCTCTCAAGCTAAACACCCCCATAGAAATTGCCAATGATACTACCCCAATGACGTATTTCCGCTTGGTTTTTCCTGTCATTCTTTCAAAATTGACTCAACCTATTCAAAGACGCCCACTTTTACATAACCCTATGTATAAACCTCATCTTATTTTAGCGCTATTAAGTCCTGAACAGATCCAATCAAGACAAACGTTGTTACAAGGAAGCAAATAACACTCAAAAAGTCTCCTATCAAAAACAAATTGGTTAAAATATCCAAACTTTTTACAATTTTTGTTATTATATCCTAATCATTTGAGTTTTGTTATTACATCTAACCTTATGTACTTGCTTGCTGTGCCAGCTTCCAACTCCGCAGCATTGTCTATAGGAAAGGAAACCATGCGAATAGGTAACTTCGTAATTACTCGGCTATTTTGATCCGGATCTAACTTCTACTAGCTTACTTATGGAATGCCAGCATCGAGAGCAATGGCCAATAATTCTCCGAATTTGGAGGTTAAGCCTTCACAACCCACTATTACATATCCAATCATTACAAAGTATCACAACAAGTACCGGAAAATAGAGCTTCTTCAATTACCATGAAACCAAAAGAAACAAACAATAATTGATTCAACTTTCTGACCATCCTAAGATTAGATGCTCATGTTTCATATTCTCAAGCTAATAGAATTGCGTGATGCATTGAAGGTACCCCGCAAAACTTGTATGTTTCCTAGTATCATGACTTTTTATTGGTGAACATCAGCAGTTACCATGGATGGGCCTTCAAAATTATTGGAAGGGAAGTCCCCAATAGATGGTAATCAAGATCTCCAAATGAGCAATTGGTAAACTTGAATAAAATTAATTTTATGCTTGCCTTGAGAAGAACTTCTTAGCCTGTGACAAGATAAAGGAAAACTTGGTCAATTACTATTTAAAGATAAGGTAGCAAAACCTTCAGAAAGATTTAGTTCAGTTACCTGCTCCAGGGTTAAAAACATGATCACGTTCCATGATCCTAGCCGCCCAAAATTTGGGACGAAACCCTTGTAGAAAGCTAAAGGTCCCTGAAACAGAAGCATAAGACACAGTAAACAGGCAATTGTGACTTACAATAGACCACAGAGCCTCCAAGGTGAAGTTCATCTGCAGATTTTTGTCATCACCATCTTGTCATCCAGTTAACAGAGATTCTAACCATATTACATTCCTCTTCTAAGAAGTGCAGGAGAAAGATGCAACTTATGTTACCATACCAAAAGTTAAAGCAGGAAATACTTTACATAATTTTTTCAGTAAAAACTTTGTGAGTTCATTGACAGTTGTAAAAAAAGAAAACATTGGACAAACAGAATTCGCAATGAGTGTTCTTCTGAGGCGCATAAATTAAGCATCGCATTCCACTAAAAGCTTTCAGGTAACTGTACAAGGTACGTACAAGTATTGCAAATAACAAAACTACATGTTAAATTGTAACCTCGTGAAGATAGTTAAATACACTTGTCAAGTCATCTGCGAGGGCTAAAAGCAAGTTAGGAAATTAGATTTCACCCAAGACTTCAATCACTTCCGATGTCGAGATAGTTTGAGGAAGATTTGTTTTTTAAATTAGCAATGAGAGTTTGTAAATGGGTAAAAAGTCTTACGTACGCAAAATTCCATGCATCACAAAATTCAAGAATAATGCAAAGACTCATTTTTGAAAAACAAAATAATACTATAGAGCTTTTTCTTAATATGAAACATGCTTTTTATTGTACAAAGGTTTTACAAATACCTAGCAAGTAATACATACATATGAGCAGCAAAGGATAAAAAGGAGAGTTAATAAGAACAAGTGTACAGGTATCCCATGGGAGCCTGCCGTCTTGCCAAACAAGATCCCTTATCATGAAGCAAGACATGACAACCGCCAAGTCGCCAACCAATAACCCCAAAATAACAATTAAGGTCTTACTATCGTGTCCCGACAATTTCCTCTACATTCATCAATTGAACCGAAGCATGCGCTCATGGATGATAGCCAAAGTGTTGACTCTCCTTCGCATTACCCCGGTCTACATTGCACTTCTATTTTTACCATTGAAAATCCGCCAAATTCTTTCTCTATCTATATATTCCATAAAAGTGCTAGAAATTGTGTTCCACACGTGCATTTCATAAATTAGCGAATCGTTCCTCTCATTGCTTCTTTCTAGTTCACCCAACAAAACATCCTTCCCCTTCCAAACCCTCAATTTCATTTTGGCCCCAATGTTATATTTCTCCATTAGATATTTTCCAAATTGCAACCTCATTGTACTCCAATTCACCATAATAAGTTTGATAAAAAAAAATCACCATAATAATATTTTCCTCATTATGTCATCCCTTCCCATGGAAGTCTCTCGTACACGTGATCAGTATATTACTAACACGATACATAGGACTAGCTCTTCATATAGCAAGATGAGAGAGAGAGAAAGAGAGCCTTCTCCCTATTGAAAGCATTGTTCCTTTCCAACCTTTTACTGAGAAAGCTTAGATAATACCGATTGCCATAACTATTTCTTTCTTAGGTCTCCTTCCCACGATAATCTAATAAGATCCCACATAAAGTCTTGTAGAGTTAGTTAGTGAGGAATACTATAAATAGGGGTAGAGAAATATTGTTAGGTCATTCAGGTAATTTGTCTTGGTTTAAAAACTCATTTTGAATTCTTCGAGAGTCCAGCCTTTTGAATGTTGTGGGATTGCTTGATGTGGTTCAGTTCAGCAATAAATCTTCTTATTCGCTCTCAATTCTCTTGTTCCTATCATTTTTTTGTTAGTTTACTCCAATTAAGTATAAGGGTTCTATCATAATCCCAAGCATTTCCATTTCATTGGAAAATGATCCGTTAAGCACCCAACCAAGAAGGAAAGAGATGTCGTCAAGAAATTGCAAGTGGGAAACCTCAAAATGATCGTTAGATTCATTACCATTTCCTACCAATTTGACTAGGTTAGCTTATGTTCCCTTCTCCATCTTGATATTTAAGGCATCAAGTTCTATGAGTGTAAATAAGAATGGGTAGAGAGGATACCTCCATTTCAACCCGTCAATCATAATTAAACAAGAAAACAAAGATATACTAAAACAACGTCCAATCCAGTTTCTCCACTTAACGCCCATTCCTTTTCTCCATAACATAGTCAAAGGTAATGCCACCACATGTGATTATGTGCTTTGATAGGCCAATCTTGAGGACCTAAGCCTTCTCCTTCGTCTTTTTCCTGCACTTCTCGATAGCTTCATTAGGAATGAGAACCCCATGAAGGATTTGTCGATCATTAACAAAAGCAAACCGCATGAAGCATTCCCTATCCCCGCACGGAATACATAGGGATGGGGATATGGATAAGGGCCTCATTCCTCGCCTTGCCCTATTTACATCCCTAGCTTTAGAGAATATTTACTTAGAGACATACATTAGAAAAAGTAGAGTCTAATTGAGTTTCGGTACAAATACAAATGGGAAATCCAATAGTGCTAACTTGGCCATTCTTCACAAGCTAGTATTCATTTTTATAGGTTCTAATATTGAGTGTCAAAATTGTCACCATAAGGATCATATTGCTCCAAGTTGTCCTCACCACACTCTAGCCATGGCAGAAGAGCATTTAAATACTTGATGGGTGGCTAATATTTATACTAAAAAAGTATTTAAACACTTGATGGGTGGGTCGGGCGGGCTTGGGCAGGCCGCGCAGGTACCTGAGCCTGTGAACAAGTCTATGCCCAACCCTAAGGTCAGGACTAGTTCTATGAATTTGTGTCTACTTCGAGTGTTTCTAGGATGAAAATATAGCATGAACCACATCCCCAACCTTATAGAGTTGATTGGATTAATAATATTAAATTCGTTGTAAATGAAAGGTGTTTGGTTACACTTAATTGGATTATAATAGTGATCGCATTTGGTGTCATGTCTTGCCTATGGATGTCGATCAAGTATCGTCAGGACATCCATGGCTATATGATCTTGATGTCACCTACCATGATAGAGAAAACACCCATGTTTTCAAACATAAGGACAAAACTACAAGGTTACTTCCTAGTAAGTCATTAAATTGCAAGCTCAAGCCAATGTCTCAGCATATTGCATCTTTCTTCTCAGGTCTCCGTCAATAATCCATTTGATATATTGACCTATGGTGAGTCATTTTTGTGCAATTCCATTGCCCAACATACCCATGATCTCCATGCTAATATCCTACAAAAGCTTGCAATTTCTAATGAAAACTACAAACGTGTGTTTTATGCGCATTGTAGGAATATACAATTTAATGAAAGAGATTACGTGATGGTTCGCAATCATCCTAGACATTATCATCCACATTCATTCAAGAAATTACATGCATATGCCTTTGGCCCATTTCAAATCCTTCAAAAACTTGAACAAAAATGCTCATGCACTTGCCTTCCTACCAATACAACAACAACAACAACATAGCATAAGTCCCAAATTAATTGGGATCGACTACATAGATCAAACTCTTCCATTGTGCTCGATTTAGTGCAATTGATAGTGAGCATTCCAAACCATTCAAAGCCTTCATAATTAATGCATCCCAAGTCAACTTAGTCTACCCTTACCTCGTCGAGTTTCTTCAGTTTCTACTGAGTCAAGTTTTCTAGTGGGCATTTGTAGGAGATCTTAACTCCACGTATGTTGTACACTATGTGCACTACATAGCCGGTCTCAAGTCCAGATAAAGGAGGACTCTAACGCCCATTTTTCATACCGAAAAATGGGTAAGGGAGGTCTCAAACTCATTTTTCATGCCCGAAAAATGGGGGAGGGAGGCCCCAAGCTCATTTTCCATTCTTGAAAAATGGATGAGGGTTGCGATAGTTTGACAGCCAGCGTAAAACTTTTGTCACTTTTCATGAAATGGATCAATAAACGTTGGGGCGTTCCCACTTAGCGGCGTGCTGCATCGGAGCCCGGGTGTAGTGAGAAATGAGCAAGGGTGTGTTTCACATCGTCGCCTGGGTGTAAAGAAAAATGATCAAGGGTTCCCACACATAAGACGCGTGGGGGTAAAGAAGTTAGTCCCTTCACATTATCGCCCAGATGTGAAGAAAGATGAGCAAGGGTTCCCACACAAAGGACGGGTGTGGGTAAAGAAGCTAGTTCAAAACAAATACGAAAACAAAAACAAAATCATAGATACGGATACTAGATCTTTTAGACAAAATAGAAATAAAAAAGAAAAACAAACACAAACGGGAGAAAAAATTCGTTTAGGAACATGGAACATAGGAACACTTACAGGGAAATCAATAGAACTTGTAGATACTATAATTAGAAGGAGAGTCAATATTGCTTGCCTCCAAGAGACAAAATAGGTATGAGAAAAGAGTAGAGAAATAGGAATCACAAGGTTTAAATTGTGGTACACCGGTATAGATAGAAAATGCAATGGAGTAGGAATTGTGGTGGATAATAAGTATAAGGATAAGGTCGTAGAGGTTAAGAGAATGGGGGATAGATTGATTCTAATTAAATTAATTATTGGAGACGAAAAAATTAACATATTTAGCACCTATGCACCACAAGTAGGATTAAGCGAGAGCATCAAACGCAAGGTTTGAGACGATATGGATGGATCTATGCAAAGTATACAATTAGATGAAAAGGTTTTTATTGGAGGAGATTTAAATGGGCATGTCGGGGCAAGTAACGATGGGTTTGAGAGAGTTCATGGAGGTTTTGGTTACAGTAATAAAAATGAAGAAGGATAATCAATCTTAGAATTTGCTTCAACATACGATCTTGTCTTAGCAAATACTGGTTTTAGGAGGAGGGAGTCGCATATAATTACTTTTAGTAGTGGTCATAACAAGAGTCAAATAGATTTTCTTTTAACAAAAAAAATAGATAGAAAAATATGTAGAGACTGCAAAGTAATACCTGGTGAAGCGCTTACTACCCAACATAAGTTAGTAGTACTTGATATTAAGCTAAAATGACGAAATAATATAAATAAAAGAGTTAGCAACTCTAGAATAAAGTGGTGGAACCTAAAAAATAGTAAACAAGTAAAATTTAGAGAAAAACTGCTAAAAGAAAATGTTTGGAATCTTGACTTAGATGCTAATACAATGTGGCTAGAAATGAGTAGTTGCATAAGGAGAGTGAGATCAAACGTATTAGGTATATCTAAAGGCTTGAGACCATCAAAAAGGAAACATGGTGGTGGAACAAGGATGTCCAACGAGCAATTAAGACTAAAGGAGAGATGTATAGGAAAATACCTAAGTGTCAAGATGAAGATGCATACAATCAATATAGAGAAGCTAGAAAAAAAAGCTAAGAAAGTAGTTAGTCAAGCTAAAACAAATTTCATGGAAGAACTATATACAAGGTTAGGTAATAAAGATGGGGAAAAAAAAAAAAAAAAAAAAAAAAATATATATATATATATATATATATATATATATATATATATATATATATTATTGACTTGGTTAACAAAACTTTTCAATAAAATTTTAAAATCAAAACGGATGCCAATGGATTGGAGAAGAAGCACGCTTGTGCCAATCTTCAAAAACAAAAGAGACATTCAAAGTTGCTCAAACTACCGAGGAATTAAACTTATGAGTCACACTATGAAACTGTGGGAGAGAATAATTGACAATAGGCTAAGGAGAGAAACAACAATATCAGAGAACCAATTTGGTTTCATGCCTGGGAGGTCAACTATGGAGACGATTTTCCTTGTAAGACGATTGTTAGAAAAATATAGAGAAAAGAAAAAGATCTTCGTATGGTATTCATAGATTTAGAAAAAGCATATGATAGGGTCCCTAGAGATGTTTTTTGGTGGGTTCTAGAAAGAAAAATAGTGCATGCTAGATACATAGACAATATTAAGGATATGTATGATGGAGTAGTAACGAGTATAAAGACATTTGGAGGAGCTACAAAAGAATTTCTCATTACGATAGGACTACATCAAGGATCGACTTTAAGCCCATATCTATTTACTTTTGTTATGGATGAACTAACTAGACATATTCAAGAGGATATACCATGGTGTATGTTATTTGCAGATGATATTATCTTAGTGGATGAAACTAAAGATGGGGTGAATAGGAAATTAGAACTCTGGAGGAATACATTAGAATCTAAAGGCTTTAAGTTGAGTAGGACGAAAACCGAATACATGCACTGTAAGTTTAGAAACACTAGACATCGAGATGACGGAGTGGTAAAATTAGAGGAAATAGAAGTTCCTAAGGTAAACCACTTTAGATACCTAGAATCAATCATACAAAATGATGGTAACATTGAGAATGATGTCACACATAGAATTCAAGCTGGATGGAAAAAATGGCGGAGTGCAACAGGGGTGATTTGTGATCGAAATGTTCCTACTAAGTTAAAAGGAAAATTTTATAGGACCGCAATTAGGCCAACTATGCTCTATGGAAGTGAATGTTGAGCAGTAAAGCAACAACAATTACATAAAATTTACGTAGCAAAAATGAGGATGCTTAGGTGGATGTGTGTTAAAACTCGTAAAGATAGAATAAAAAATATAGAAATTCAAAGACAAGTAGGAGTAGCATCAATTGATACAAAGATTAAAGAATGGCGGTTGCGATGGTTTGGTCACCTGCAAAGACGGCCTACAAATGCTCCAACTAGAAAACTTGACTCAATATAAACTGTAGAAATTCGACGAGGTAGGGGCATACCAAAATTAACATGAAATGCATTAATTATGAGGGATTTGAATGGTTTGCAAAGCACACCATCAATTGCACTTAATCGAGCACAATGGAAAAGTTTGATCCATGTAGCCGACCCCAGTTAATTTGGTACTGAGGCTATGTTATTGTTGTTGTTGTTGTTGTTGTTGTTGTTGTTGATATATATATATATATGCATAGGCTAGCCAAATTAAGAAATAAAAAAACAAGACCTGAGTCATGTAAGAAGTATTAAGGACGAAAATCAAAATGTTTTAACACGCGAGGATGATATTAAGGAGAGATGGAGAAGTTACTTCGATAGTTTATTTAATGATGGCCAAGTTGATACTATAATAGATGAAAACCCACATTAAGAAAGAAATGTAAACTATACACGCAATATTAGAATTATAGAAGTTAAAGAGGCATTGAAAAGAATGAAAATAGGGAAAGCATGTTGCCCAGATGAAATACCCATAGAGGTTTGAAAATGCTTAGGAGAAATTGGATTGACTTGGTTAACAAAACTTTTCAATAAAATTCTAAAATCAAAATGGATGTCAATGGATTGGAGAAGAAGCACGCTTGTGCCAATCTTCAAAACCAAAGGAGACATTCAAAGTTGCTCAAACTACCGGGAATTAAACTTATGAGTTACACTATAAAACTTTGGAAAAGGATAATTGACAATAGACTAAGGAGAGAAACAACAATATCAGAAAACCAATTTGGCTTCATGCTTGGGAGGTCAACTATGGAGGCGATTTTCCTCGTAAGACGATTGTTAGAAAAATATAGAGAAAAAAAAAAGATATTCATATGGTATTCGTAGATTTAGAAAAAGCATATAATAGGGTCCCCAGAGATGTTTTTTTTGTGGGTTCTAAGTGCATGCTAGATACATAAACACTATTAAGGATATGTATGATGGAGTAGTAACGAGTATAAAGACATTTGGAGGAGCTACAAAAGAATTTCCCTTTACGATAGGACTAAATCAAGGAACAATTTTAAGTCCATATCTATTTACATTAGTTATTGATGAACTAACTAGGCATATTCAAGAAGATATACCATGGTGTATGTTATTTGCAGATGATATTGTCTTTGTGGATGAAACAAAAGATGGAGTGAATAGGAACTTAGAACTCTGGAGGAATACATTAGAATCTAAAGGCTTTAAGTTGAGTAGGACAAAAACTGAATACATGCACTGTGAGTTTAGAAACATTAGACATCGAGATGATGGAGTGTAAAATTAGGGGAAGTAGAAGTTATTAAGGTGAACCACTTTAGATATTTAGGATCATACAAAATGATGGTAATATTGATAATGATGTCACACGTAGAATCCAAGCTCAATGGAAGAAATGGCGGAGTGCAACAGGGGGTGATTTGGGATCAAAATGTTCCTACTAATTAAAAGAAAAATTTTATAGGACTGCAATTAGGCCAGCTATGCTCTATGGTAGTGAATGTTGGGCGGTAATGCAACAACAATTACATAAAATGAACGTAGCAGAAATGAGGATGCTTAGGTGGATGTGTGGTAAAACTCGTAAAGATAGAATAAAAAATATAGAAATTCAAAGACAAGTTGGAGTAGCACCAATTGATACAAAGATTAGGGAATGGCGGTTGCGGTGGTTTGGTCACTTGCAAAGACGGCCTACAAATGCCCCCACTAGAAAACTTAACTCAATAGAAACTGTAGAAATTCGACGAGGTAGGGGTAGACCAAAGTTAACATAGGATGCATTAATTATGAGGGATTTGAATGGTTTGGAAAGCTCACATCAATTGCATTTAATCAAACACAATGGAAAATTTTGATCCATGTAGTCAACCCCAATTAATTTAGGACTGAAACTATGTTGTTATTGTAGTCGTTGTTGTATTTGTAGGTGATCTTTGCAAATGTTCAAACCACCGCAATCGTCATTCCTTAATCTTTGTGTGAATTGGAGCTACTTCTAATTTTCTTTGAATTTATGTATTTCTAATTCTATCTTAACAAGTTTTACCACACGTACAACTAAGCATCATCGTTTAAGTTATGTTCATTTTATTGACTTGCCAACCAATATGCATATTAATCCAGTTTGCAATGTCAAGAACTTGTATCCTCATTGAGGTATTCTTGAGCCTTGTTTGTTAATATTTGTTCTTAAAAGGTTGTTTTATACAGCTTCGGTGTCAAGTCTTTCGATTACTAGTGCTTTTTAGCATATTGTTGATGTGTCAAATGATGAGATCATTTCTTCTTTTAATGGTTGGTATCATCGATGTTTGGTGGCTTGGAGGAATAGTCCACCTTTTGTTGTTTCTTGAGTTTAGGCATCTAGATTGAGATAATCGTTTCGAGAGTTGCTAACTTGTCACAATGAGTTCTTCCAATTCAGGACGAATTGATGAATGGTGCGTGAAGTCTTTTCCAAAACACTTTAAGCGTAAGATTAGTTTGATTTAGATTAACAAATTTCTTTTTTAGATTCCTTACATGATTAGGATTTTATATTCTAATTTGGAATTTTATGTAACTAGAATTAGTATTTATTTACTATACTATCTTCATCGTTCTATTTAACTGTTATCAAAAGAGTATTAGGACTTCAAAAACCTAATTCTAATAGGAGTTTATGTTTTTAGTTATATGTCTATATGTTTAGGGTTATAAGGCATGTAACATTCACTTTAGAGAAATGATTTTCTATATTTTGAGCCTCATTTTTCATGTTTGATTTATTTATTTCTCCATTACTAGGAAATTATTTTTTGTACACTAATCTCAAGATTATTTAGTCAAGTTGCCAAACGGTATGTTCACCGTTTCTTAGTTTTCCTTATGGTTGTGATGAGGTTATATAATGTTTTTCATGTTTCATCTTTGTTGTAATTGTGTTGTATGGAGGACGCTTGGTTTTCCTTTCTTCATTCATAAATAAAAGATATTAAGTCCAATAAAAAGAAGAAACGACATGCAAAGATCGAAAAAAAAAAAAAAAAAAGTCAAGGGGGTATGAATTGTATGATGACCCCATGCATCTACGATTTTAAAACACGGAACACAAGAATATTTAATTAAAAGTAAAAAGAATGCTAAGAGGATCCGAACGTACATCATTTTTCAATGTCTTGATGAAACAATCAAGAGTGCTTTTGTAAGTTGCATCTCCCATCATTCTAGATTTTACCTGCAACAATTAAATGAAGTTCAGATTCCATAAGAATCTTCATATAATTAATTGACCAGCAATTGAAGATTTTAATATAAGCTACTTACAATTAGAAGCAAATAAAGGACTGATTTCTTACAACAAGCTCCAAAGTATACAAAATGACACCAAATGACTGTGATGATAAGATCTATACAGCAATAAATAAAAAGAAAGTGCATAAGATTTGTCAGCACATTCACGGATTGGTTTTACCATTGGCAATTTATTATCTCTAGCATGTTCTTTGTTTGTTTTTTGTCTAGATCTTACTTCTTTCTTGTGTTATAATCACATTAAAAGTTGTTATGGGTTTGTTTTGTAATTGTAGAGGGTGTATTCTGTAAAAATGATAGGTAGTACCACTTTTTGACTGGTGAGGACTGCTGGTCCTCCATCTTTTTGTACCTATTTACACTTCTACCATATATATACAAGTATTGTTTATTTTAATATATATATATATATATATATATATATATATTATATTTGTCAGCACATTTATTAGTATTGATGATTATGTTTTCAGTGACCAACTCAGCTTTGAGATTTTGAACATAGCTCGATCAATGATGAGATGGAGTAGAGCAGTCAAATCTCAATCACAATAAAGTTCCTACTTAGGGTAAAGAAAGATTTGGAGGCACTATTGGTTGGTTATTCAAACATATTAACTATCACAAATCAGTAAAATACAAATTTAATTTTGCATCTAGTTTCAGAATTTCGGGCATGTAAGATACAATCACTGATGAGTATGTGATAGTGTAAGTGTGAACAGTGGTTAGGCAATGTATTTTGTTACACGTAAGTGTGATCTGTCATGCGTTTGGTGTGTCTCGAGGTTGTTAGGAATAGAGGGTCAGGATTGATTCATTGTGATGTAAATCTAAGGGTTCTAATGTAAAATAACTCTCTATAAATATCTGAGAGATCACACTGTGTAGGTTGCTGATTTGAGTAATGAAGATGAAGTTCTTGGAGTTTCTTGATTTGTGTTTCTGATCTTATATGGTATCAGAGCTCAAACTCACGCAAGAATGGAGGATCCTGGATCATCTTCATCGTCTCACCAAATGATGAGCCATACCAATCTTACTCAGGTAATGGCTCCTTTTGGTAATTCTTTCGATCAAATTTGTTCTGTGAAACTTGATGGATCAAATTATATCATATGGAGATCTGCAATAATACCTTTGATTAGAGCTTGTAAATTCGATGGTTACTTGTTTGGTACAAAACCATGTTCTCCACAGTTTCTTGACGAATTTGGAGAAGTGAATCCAGATTATGATGAGGGGTACTCTAAGGATCATATTCTGTTGGGATGGTTGTATGGATCACTAGTTAACACAATTGCAGGACAAGTTACATAGTTCATGTCCTCAGCAAATGAACTGTGGTTGGCAATAGAGGAGCTGTGTGGAGCAAATAACAAGGCTCAAGTTCAGATTCACAGAACAATGTTGCAAACATACAGGAATGGATCTCAGTCAATGGAGTTTCTCAAAAAGATGAAGGAGATCTCAGATAGTCTTGCTATTGTTGGATCACTAGTTCCTTCAAAGGACTTGATTTCTTGTACATTGGCAGGGTTAGATTCTGAATATCTGCCTATTATTTCAGTTCTTCAATATCAACAAGGTTTGAAGTGGACAGATCTGCAATCTAAACTTCTCAGCTTTGACACAAAGCTAACTCAGCTACAAAATCTGTCTAGATTGAATTCTTTGTCATTACAAAGTTCAAGTCCATCTGCAAATGCAGCAGAAGTCAGAAATGGTCACAGTAACCCTAAGAATCAGAACAATTTTAGTCTGTACAATGGAGGTAGTGGATCTACCAATTTCAGAGGAAGTGGAGGTCGAAATAGAGGAAGAGGAAATTACAAAAACATAGGAAGTCGACTTGTTAGATATGTTCAAAGATTGGACATTCATCTGCTCATTGCTACTACAGAGCTGATTTTTCATACATGGGTTCAGTTCCCTCTAATCGAGGTACACATCAAGAAGATTATCCTCGCAACTTTCAGGATCAAGGAGGACTCAGAGGTGGATTCAATAATTCTCAAAGAGGTGGTTTTAATGGAGGATATACATCAGGATTCCAGAATACTCTGAACTCTCAGGCATTTTTTACTCAAGCAAGTAATCCCTTCTATAGTCAAGGTGAAAGTTCAGGAGATACTACATGGTATGCAGATAGTGGAGCTACTGCACATGTAACGCCAGATCCATCTCAACTTTCTGGTTTCTCTCCTTACACAGGTATTGATTCTCTACTTGTTGGTAATGGTGAATCTTTGAACATCACTCATGTAGCAGAAGCTAAAGTTAATTCTGCACTCACATTTCATAATACATTATGTGTACCTCAATTGAAGAAAAACCTTATTAGTATATCTCAATTAACCAAAGATAATGATGTGGTTATTGAGTTTACTGATCATTAATGCTTGGTGAAGGATTCTAACACCAAGCAAATATAACTTGTTGGAACTCTAAGAGATGGATTATATCAGTTTTGTGGACAACCTCAGCATTCTTACAGACATACAAGTTCAGAAGCATTCATGGCCATACACAAGTCTTCATCTTCCTTGTGGCGTAAAAGACTTGGTCATCCATCTCATCAGACGTTACAGCATATACTTAAATCATATGTGAAGATACCATGTTCAAATTCTGAGTTCTGTTCTCATTGTCCTTTAGGCAAGCATCATAGTGCAGTAAGATGTATTAGATTTGATTCATATAGATGTATGGGGTCCATCTCCATTAACCTCACCTGAAGGGTACAAATATTATGTACATTTCTCGGATGATTTTACAAGATTTACATGGTTATACTCATTGAAATCGAAATCTGATGATGCTAATACATTTCTTATGTTGAAAGTTTTGGTTGAAAATCAATTTTCTACTTCAATAAAAAGGTCCAATCTGATTGGGGAGTACACCTCCAGCAGTTCCTACTGCTTCTACTCTTCCTACTAATGCTCATCCTATGACTACTCAATCTAAGTCAAGGGATTACTAAACCTAAGGTGTTTAATACCATGTTATCAGCAAACAAGTTCCCTCCTCAGTAAAGGTTGCATTGAGTTCTCCTCATTGGAAAGCTGCTATGGATGCAGAATAGAACGCCTTGATGAAAAATGATACATGGACATTAGTTCCTCCTTCACAGCAGAATCTGGTTGGAACTAAGTGGATTTTCACCATTAAAAGGAACTCTGATGGTTCTGTTAATCGTTACAAGGCCAGACTAGTTACGAAAGGGTTTAATCAGTTACCTGGCATTGATTTTTCTGAGATATATAGTCTTATGGTGAAGGCATCAACTATCTGTATTATTCTTTCTATTGCAGTGAATTTTGGATGGTGAATGAGGCAAATTGATATTAACACTGCCTTCTTTAATGGCAGTCTCTTACTGATGAGGTTTATACTACAAAGCCAGCAGGGTTTGTGGATTCGCATAATCCTGATCATGTTTGCAAACTTAACAAGGCCTTATATGCTTTGCGACAGGCTTCAAGGGCATGATTTGACAAGCTCAAAGTGACCTTACTGAATTGGGGATTTATCAATTCCAAGTGTGATAATTCTCTGTTTATCTATAACAATCAAGGGCTATGATGTATATTCTGGTTTATATGGATGATATTGTTATCACTGGCAATTACACATCTCATACACCAGTTTATCAGCTCTTTGGATCAAGTCTTTGCTTTGAAGACATAGGTGAACTTAACCTGTTTCTTGGTTTTAAAGTTCACACAGATGAGGGGGGGTTGTATACTTGTATTTAACTCAAACCAGCTACATCAATGCTTTATCACAGAAGGCAGGAATGTTGAATGCTAAACCAGCTGACACTCATGCAGTGATGGGAAAGCAGTTACGTACAGACACTTCTTCTCCAGTTCATGATACTTTCCTCTATCAAAGTTTATTGGGGGGTCTTCAATATGTGGTGAACACGAGACCACATATTGTTTTCATTGTGAATAGATTAAATAAATATCAACAGTCTCCTTCTACTCTCCATTGGCAAGCACTCAAGAGGGTGCTTCGATACTTGAAGGGAAGCTGTCATCTTGGGATTTCATTCAGTCCTGGAACTAAATTGGTTTTTACTGGCTATTCAGATGCTGACTCGGCCTCTTCACCAGATGACAGGAAATCAATTGTTGCATATGCTGTCTATTTTGGTTCTAACTTGGTGTCTTGGCAATTCAAAAAGCAGAATGTTGTGGCCAGGTCAAGCACATAGTCTGAATATAGGGCTCTTGCTCAAGTTGCAGCTGAATTATCTTGGATTAGTCTTACTCTCTGAACTGCAGTTTCCAGTTTTGTCTAGACCAGTTATTTGGTGTGACAACATGAGTGCTACTGCTTAAGCTTATAATCCAGTCTTTCACTCTCGTACAAAGCATATTGAACTTGATGTTCATTATATTCGAGATCAAGTTCTCAATGGTTCTTTGGCAGTTTATCATGTACCTTCTCAGTATCAAATTGTTGATGGCTTCACTAAGGCTCTGTCTTTGTCCAGGTTTTCTTACTTAAGGGACAAACCTGGTGTCATTGCACTTCCCCTAAGTTTGAGGGGGGGGGGGGATTTAGGACAAAATCACTGATGAATATGTGATAGTGTAAGTGTGAACAGAGAATTGGTTAGGCAATGTATTTTGTTACACATTAGTAAAGTAATATATGTCATGCGTTTGGTGTGTCTCAAAGTTGTTAGGAATAAAGGGTCGGGATTGATTCATTGTGATGTAAATCTAAGGGTTCTAATGTAAAGTAACTCCCTATAAATATTTGAGAGATCACACTGTGTAGGTTGTTGATTTGAGTAAGGAAGATGAAGTTCTTGGAGTTTCTTGATTTGTGTTTCTGATCTTATAGGGCATAACTGCTACTTCACCCCTTTTTTACCAAGAAATTTAGAAAAATAGACTTGCCTAATTAACGACATAACCAAGTTGCGCTGACACGTACGAATTTTCATAAAACACAACCCCACTATCATATCACAACAGGCTCAAATGAAGAATGAGTGTCATGTAAAATCCATAGTCAACGTTTGTTACCTACCCTCGGCACTTTGAGTCGAAGTACCCATGTTGACACAGGCTAACATGGATAGCAACTAGGGGTGGGCAGTGGTTTCCATAAAACCGCCCAAACCGCGTGGTCTTGTGTGGTTTTTTAAAATCGTGGTTTGATTTAGAAAACTTGAAAACCGCAGTTCAGCAAACCGCAAAACCACCCCCAAACTTGGAATTGAGATGAAGCTTTTAATGTTGTTTTAAATTTGAAAATGAAGACTCATAATTTTGATCGAGTTAATGTGTTTCATTGTGTTTTTGGTGGTCATGTATGGACATCTATATGTTTTGTTGCATGTTTTGTTAATAGACATGTATGGAATGTGCGGCATTTTTTTATTTTTTATTCTTAAAATGTGTCTCAGAAAAAAAAAAAACCGACCAAACTGCGTAAACCACGGTCGGTTTGATTGCGGTTTTGAAGGTTTGTGGTTTGGTGGTGGTTTGCAAAATGTCCAAACCATGGACCCCCGGTTTGGTCACGATTTGATGGTTTTCACCACCAAACCGCGGTTTGCCCACTCCTAATAGCAACACGAAATATGTATTGACCCAACACATGTAAAATCGGACACATGGATGGTATCTATTTATATATTTTATATTGGAAAATGCTAGAGTAACCCACTTTTGACACCCACGTTTTACACCTAGTTGTTGTGGATGCACTTCGAAACATGCGCGCGCACATCTCAATGTGAAACAGTGTTTTCAAGGCGGCGCCTAGGCGATTAGGGCGGTCTTCAGCCTTTGGGGGTTTCCCCTGCCTAGCCCTTAATAAGGCAGGCAGTTGGCATGAAAAAAAATTATTAAAAATATTTTTTATTGAAAGTAAATGGGTCCCATAAACAAAATACTCTACCAATTTTGCACTCATCTTCCTCACACCCACTGCCTTTCCGCCACCGATGTCCGCCACTACTCCAACGCCGCCACTCTCACCACCTCCGCCCTTCCCCACCGTCGTCGACCTCCCTTCTCCCATAAAAACACACCTAAAACCATAAGAATCTCAAGCCCAAACACTTCATCCCCATCAAGATCCTCTACAAATGTAGCTCATATCTCTCCCTCCACAAGCCCAAATTCATCCTCTCAATGATCCGCTGATACCCATCAATCTTTGAACTCTTCACAATCCCATCACACTACCCCATGTCCTCAAATTGTGAATAATTCTATGTTGGACTAACTGAACAAGCTCTAACTTTCTCTGTACAAGAATTGACTCTCAAAACTTCAACTGAGTTCGTACTTGCAAACAAGCTTCAGAAACTGTTAATGTTGTCTACCCATCATAGATTATTGTTGAACAAGCTTGTTCATTTAGGTCCTGGACAAAAGATTTGATTGTGGATAGGCCCTTGAAGTTTAAGAAGTTGAGGTTGAGGAGAGAAGTGAATGTGAAGAGGAAGCATAAGGAGTATTTGATGAAATTCCAAGAGATGGGTGAGGAGCTGGGGGTGTATAGGGACACGGGAGATCGGCGACGGTTGGGAAGGGCGTAGGTGGTGAGAGTGGCGAACATTGGCGGCGAAAGACGGTGATGGCGTAAAGTGGATTTAAGGAAGATGAGGGCAAAATTGGTATAGTATTTTGTTTGTGGGACCCATTTACTTTTCACATCAACCTTATAGCAATTGTATGCATCTCAGGAATGTATATCATTTTCCTATTTTTTATTTCAAAATGTGTGGAAAAGTGTGGTGTTGAAAATACGGCGGTGAGAATGTGTAGGTGAAAAGTATGCCCCTTACTGTTGAGGGGTCTCTAAATAAATTAAATTATTTCGTAGGAAGGTCTACCTAAATATTTTTCACCCGCCTAGGCCCCGCCTAAACTAGGCCAAGCCAAATCGCCTAACACCACCTCGCCGCATTGAAAGCATTGATGCAAAATTCAAAGGATCGTAGCTACTAGGTGTCAAAAGTGAGTCAACCAATCATTTTCCTTTTAAATTTTATGCTTGTCATGTTTTTCTTTAATATATTTTACATTTTATTTATATAGATAAATAGTGTGTTAGATGAGCTTGGCATGTCCTTAACAGTTGTCAAACCTAATCAACGCATTCAATGTATTTAAGTTTTAATTAGTATTATAAACGTTGCAATTTTTTTATAAGAAACCAACTATCGCCCCTTCAACATATACACAAAGAGCTCTAGCCCTCGACCTCTTAGATTAGTGATTAGTGACCACATACCAAACCATTTGCAACCACTTGGTCAGTATATACATTGCAATTTAAAGTACATTTAAAATTTGTTGTTAAATTTTAATTAGTATTATATACGTTGCAAATTTTTTTATAAGAAACCAACTATCACATAGCAATTTTTTTTATAAGAAACCAACTATCGCCCCTTCAACATCTACACAGAGACTCTAGCCCTCGACCTCTTGCATTAGTGATTAGTGACCACCAACTATCGAGTTGCATTTCTTTTATAAGAAACCAACTATCGCCCCTTCAACACATACACAAAGAGACTCTAGCCCTCGACCTCTTGCATTAGTGATTAGTGACCACATACCAAACCATTTGCAACCATTTGGGTATATACATTGCAATTTAAAGTACAATACCACTACCCCTACCACTATGCCTACTACTACTTCTCCTGTTGCTGCTCCTGCTTACTACGACTACTACTACTACGACCACTACATACTGCTAGTCCTACTGCTACTACTACCCGCTAACACTAACTCCTCCTCTTCCTCCTCCTACCTCCTAATACCTGCTACCATGGTTTGAAAATTCTCTTAGTTCTCCGAACTTTTTCGAATTAATTAGATTTTTTTGAAGCACTGAATTAAGAATTAGGTGCAAACAAAGTTTTACAAAACTTCCATCGAAGTTAGAAAAAATGATTACATTTCAAGTTTTAATGCTCACTTGTAAGAAAAGAGAAATGCAGTTAGGATCAGCTTTTGTTAGAATATAATTTAAGGAATGACAACATGTTATGAGATAACAAAACCACAATTTTACTTCACTTATTAGAAGTGGATTTTAATATATTGTCTAGTGAAGAAAAATAATGTAAAAAATTGATCGATCCGGTCAAAATTTAAGATCAAGTATATAATGAGCAAAAATGTGAAATATTATAGAAAACAAACTTTTAATGTATTTCGACGAAACTTGGAGGTTCTCTAGCAATTAATTTGGGACTGTTGTTGTTGTTGTTGTTGTTGTTGTTGTTGTTGGAGGTTCTCTAGCACTTTAATGAAATTATTTAGACTTTTCTATAATGTCAAAGTTTTACCAAAATTCCCCACATCAAATTACACTTCCTCAAACTAATTCTGAATTTTAAGTGAGCGAAGTCATAGGCGAAGTCAAGGTTTCAAACCTTGCCTGCTACTACTAAGAGAAGGCGGTTGCAATAGGTTAGCGCATCAACAACATTAAATTAAGTAGGATGGAAACATGGGTCCATGAAATTGATCCTAACCAATTTCATATTGAGATTTTGAACAGAAAAGATATCTTGTAAGGAAGATTACCACATCATTAAAACGATTAATGAAAAAAGGACAAACCAAGAAAATCGAGTATAAAATTAGTCAAGAAAGCTTACCACATCAACAGGAGAACCGATGCAAACCGCAAAAAAACCTGCTCCCAAACCAGCTAAAAGATGAGTGAAAACGTTATCTGAAAATCCTGGAATTTTCAAGATTGACTACATTGAGATAAACAAATTACAATTAGCATGAGGAAAAAAAAGTAGGTCACACTGGAAAGAACAATGTCTTAATGAAAATCTATAAGCTCACCTGCTTCACTTGATCATAACTAGCTAATTCAGCAGCGTTTATAATAGCATTTCGTGCTATGTTAGGCCCAACTCCAGTCCATAAAGCCCCAACTCCTTCCTAAATTTGGATTATTTAGTTATATGTAAGAGATCAATAGAAAAAAAAATCGTTTCACATTAGTATGACCTGTCTGACTATTGTTGAGTATGCATTCATAGCTCCAGAATAACGCCTTGGTGCTCCAGAAGGCAATTTTCCTTCAGCTTGGAGTCGGACTTTTACAAGATCAGTTGGATTAGCCACAATAATCCCTAAAGCACCTATCAAAGTTATAAATAGAATTTAGCATATAAGGAAACAAAGGGAATGGTAATAGAAGTTCATTATGATCTTTGACCCAAAAAAAATCATTTTGATATATTTCAAGATTAGGCCCATGTGAGAGGGAAAACCTTCAAGATTGACGAAATTACAGTAAACAAACAAAAAACTACAAAATTGAAAACATTACAATGAAAAAACATCCAATTAATGAAAAGGAAAATGCATCCAAGCGTTGTTTGATCATCAATGGACAAGAAAAACCCACGAAGCATTCAAACCCTCACCCGTTGTCAATGCAGCAAGTATTTTCTTGGATAGAGGAACATCTCCAACAAAATCTTTGCCAACATAAAGGCTTTTGACCTGAACATGTAATTTATGAAAGAAACATGTGTCAACTAAATAGAAAAGGATATTCGTTTCTTCTACAAGAAAGTAAACTAGAAAACTCACAACCAATTCGTAAACCACTCCTTCTCATCACACTAGCAAAAATACAAAAAAAGAAGCATGGCACATGCAAGGAACTAAGAACTTACAGGATCATATAAACCAATTCGTAAACCACCAAAAATGCATTGGCGATGCAACCCGGGTACAATGCCTTTCCAAAGTGCGGCGAATCCTTCTTCCCTAGCAATTGTACTAACAGTACCCAACATCCCTCTATATTTAGGTAAAACCACTCCATCTCCCAAAGCTTTCTTTTGGAGTTGAAGCCTAACTTTAGCAGTGTCCAAAGGAATAGTACAAAGCTACATAAAAAAATTTCCCAAAATAAAAAGACAAGGTCTCGTCAGAGCAAAATGCAAAATTGCAGTTAAACAAATTTTCTATCAAAAATCAATAAAATAATTGGAACAAAGTCGTGAGCTTTGTTAAATGTAAAAGATTGATGATGCACCAATATACTCTCAATCAGAGAAAAAAAAAACATTTACATAATTCAATATTTTAATGGAAGAGATTCAAATTATTACTAACTACATAAACAAAATTATCGTAATAAAACTAAACCGTTGAGGGCAAACCTTTGGATGAATTCTTATGAGATGGCTAAAAAACAAATAACCAAAACAAAAATGCAATATAAGAGACTTAGCTTGTGGAAGGCCTTCGTAGTAAAAAGAATTCTTTTTGAAGATGACCTCTTGAGAAATTAATTGTTGTTGTCGATAGTGACTTAGCTTATGAAAGGCCTTTGTTTGCTCTAAAGTGTTCCTTCTAGATTGAATCCTTAGATGTAGCTCAAAAACAAAAATAAAGATATACAAGTGATTGTCTTGGGCATTTGAAGTTTAAAATGATGGTCTTAACTAGACTCCACCACTAACGACATTTTAAGGGAGCCAAAGCTAAGCCAATATTTTGTAGATCCATTTGTATATTGTCCTTGAGCGGTTTTTTCTTATTCGATCGAAAATTTAAGCCTATGATGAAAATTTAGTCTTAATTAGATCCGTTTATTACAATCTTTTCCATTAGGTTGGATTTCTCTTTCTGGATTATACTTTTAGAGTAAAGAGATTGTATTCGTTAAAAATATGAAACATCGAAAAGCTTTATTGAATCAAATATCACCAAGTCAAATGTGTGATTTGAACCAATTCCAAAAATGCAATTTCACGGAGCCCTTCTTCAACTTCGACAATTGCACAGTGCAGTAGTTTAATATTGGACAACTATTAGTACCAAAACTTAACCTATTTGTTAGACTATACTAAAACTTCGACCTGTGGCTCTAGACTGTTGGGCGGAAAAATAGCATGCATTTCTAGTTTATATCTTTCTAAATTGGCTTTAGACTAATTTCTAATTTGGCGGTTCGAAGTCTATTGATGTCTTCCCTTATTAGAAGTTTTATTTTTCGTTTTGGTCTTAATATGTCTGTATCCTGTTGTATTCTAGACTTTTGTCAAGAGAACAGTCATCGATTGTCATATTGTTCCATTATTACAGTCGCAGTTTGTCAAGGTAATTGATTCTGTGTCTCATCCTGTTCTATTGAATGTATTAAGCCTGTTAGATATAGTAATGTACACAATAATACAGGGTCAGTTTGTACTGACTATGGTTAGTACTATACTTAACCATAGTCAGCTTTACTCTAGTTAATCTAACCCAACTGTAACAGCTTAGGTTAGGCAATTGGGAATTAAGTTGTATATTTATATATCATATGTAAAAGTGTTGAATAAGCTAATGAGAATCATTTCATTTGTGATGAGACAAAGCTCTTAAGCTCTTGTACTCTCCTATGTTGTTCAGATCTTCCTCATTAAGTTGATCTTCACATAGTATCAGAGCAAGCCATGGCTTCCAACAGTGCATCTTCTGTTGATTCAGTGAGGAGTTCAAGATCTACATTGCCAGATGTTACGGCAATTGCTAGAGCACTGAACTTCAATCTTCCAATGAAGCTTGATGACACATATTACATTCACTGGAAGGTTCAAATTTGTGCAGCCATCAAAGGTCTTGGTCTTAACTTCTTGATCACTGAATCTTCATCTTCTTCAGGGTATCAGACAAATTACATCAATAGACGTTTATGTTCAAGAAGATGAGGAACAAAGCCAACTTGATTCAATTTTGATGGTTTGGTTGTTTTCAAACATAGAAAAATATGTAATTGGTCATGTCACTGAATGTGAATCTGCTTATGAGATCTGGAGTGTTTTGGAAAGATCATTTGCTCAATCTTTCATGGCTAGGGCACTTCAATTGAAGAATCAATTAAATACATTGAAGAAGGATCTAGTTCTATTTCTGATTTTGTTGTTAAAATCAAGAACATAGGAGCTGAATTGAAATCAATTAGACAAAGTGTGACTGAATGTGATTTGATTCAGTCAGTTCTTAATGGTGTAGGACAAGAATTTGATTTTGTGGTTGTTGTGATATCGTCACAATAGAAGACCATTTCTCTTCAAGATGCTCAATACTTGTTAATGCTTCACGAACAAAGAATTGCACAGTTTAGTTATGTATCTTCCATTGATTTTTTTCTTCATCTGCAAATTTTGCTTCTAATATTGTTGACAATAAAACACAGTTTCATAAGTCAAATGGAGGTCATAACAATGGTGGTCATAGAGGAGGTAATATCAGGGGTGGTTATAGTGGTTATAGAGGTGGTAGAAATGGCGGCAGAGGCGGTAATAAGATGTTCTATCAGATCTGTTCCAAGACTAGTCATATGGCATTACAATGTTACCAAAAGTTTGATTAGAATTACTATGGTCCTAATCAGCATAACAATGGAAATCATGGTGTGAATCAGTTAAATAAAGTGAAGAGGTTTCCTCAGTCTTTCAATGGTTCTCATCAACCATCTGCACCTAATTCTCCTTTTCCATATCAACAAGCTCATTATCATCAGTTTCAAAGCTTGGTTGCTTCTCCAGATTTAGTGGCGAATCCAAGCTGGTACATGGATTCTGGAAGCATCTACTCACATGGCCTCAGATTATTCAACTTTGTCTCACATAACTGATTTCACAGGTACTCAAAGAGTTGTTGTTGGTAATGGTGATAAGTTGTCCATTTCTTCTATTGGTATCAGTTCTCTACCTACTATTGATACTTCTTCTCCTAATTTGGTTTTGAAACAAGTTCTTCTTGTTCCTAGTGTTGCTAAAAATATGGTTAGCATTTCTAAATTGTCTAAACACAATAATGTGATAACTGAGTTTACCTCTGACTCATTCTTTGTTAAGGACAAGGCTACGAAGAGAGTTTCGCTTCAAGGCAACCTTAGAGATGGATTATACTGTCTTCCAAGGTCACTTCAGCCATCTTCTAATGATACGTCACTGACTGGTTCATCTCTGAACTCTGATGCTCACTATTCTCAGTTGTTCCCTTGTAATAAACCTGTCATTTCCAGTTTGACAACTACTATTGATACTTGTAAAAATGGCATGCTAAACTTGGACACCCCTCTCCTATGGTGATTCAAAAAGTCTTACATTCACGTAATTCTCATGTTTCTAAAGTGGATTTGCCATTTTGTGACTCTTGTACAACAACAACAACAACATAGCCTCAGTCCCAAATTAACTGGGGTCGGCTACATGGATCAAACTTTTCCATTGTGCTCGATTCAGTGCAATTGATGGTGAGCTTTGCAAACCATTCAAATCTCTCTTAATTAATGCATCCCATGTTAACTTTGGTCTACCCCTACCTCGTCGAATTTCTACAGTTTCTATTGAGTCAAGTTTTCTAGTTGGGGCATTTGTAGGCCGTCTTTGCAGGTGACCAAACCATCGCAACCGCCCTTCCCTAATCTTTGTATCAATTGGTGCTACTCCTACTTGTCTTTGAATTTCTATATTTCTTATTCTATCTTTACGGGTTTTACCACACATCCACCTAAGCATCCTCATTTCTGCTACATTCACTTTATGTAATTGTTGTTGCTTTACTGCCCAACATTCACTTCCACTTGTGACTCTTGTAAAGTTGGGAAATTACATAAACTCCTTTTTACATCTTGTGCTATAACTGCTACTCATCCTTTGGAGTTGGTTTACTCTGATCTTTGGGGACCTGCACCAATAGTTTATACCATTGGATCTCGTTATCATATTGTGTTTGTTGATGCATTCTGCAAGTTTACATGATTCTATCCTTTGAAGTTTGAGACAGATGCCTTTGCAGCCTTTGTCCATTTTCACAAGTCTGATGAACTTCAGCTAGGCGCAAAACTTGTTTGTTTTCAATCTAATATGGGACTTGAATTCAAACCTATTGAGTCTTATTGTCATAGTTTAGGCATTACTCATCGTTATTCTGGTTCTTATACACATCAACAAAATGGGGTTCCTGAGATAGCATAGATCCATTGTTGAAATGGGATTAACCTTACTTGCTTATGCTCATATGTCTCTTACTTACTAGGAAGAAGCTTTTGTTACTTCAGTGTTCATCATCAACAGCTTGCCCTCTTCTGTTCTACAATTTCGATCTCCCTACCTTGTGTGTTTCAAGAAGTCTCCTGATTATCAATACTTTCGACTGTTTGCTTGCAGTTGTTTCCCTAGTCTCACTGCTTACTCTGCTCATAAGTTCAGTTTTCGATCAGCTAAATGTGTGTTCATTGGCTATAGTCCACGACATCATGGGTATCGTTGTCTTCATCCCTCGGGCAAAGTCTACATCTCTAGGGATGTTGTGTTCAATGAAATTGAATTTCCTTTTCAGTTGTTGTTTCATGGTTCTTCTCTCTCACCACTTGTTTTAGATGTGAGATTGCACTTCCCTTCAATTCCTGTTTGCTCACCACAAAAGGTTTTGTCATCATCATCATCAACGTCATCTCTGAATGAGTCTCCTGGTTTGGCTCTCTCCCCATCAATTCCAGCCTCAGGACCTTCTGTTCCTCCAGTTTCCTCATCATCAGTTTCTGCTGGTATTACTGAGCCTTCTTTGGACTTTGGTACTTCTCCAATTGTTGCTCCATTATCTTCACCTGTACCTGCACCTCCTGTCAATCTTCATCCTATGCTTACTCGAAGCAAGCACGGGATCTTCAAACCTAAAGCTTTGGTTACCACTTCACCTCATGCTTTAGTTGCTCAACTAGAACCTAAGTCTGTCAAAATGGCTCTTCAAGATCGAAACTGGTCCAATGCTATGGTTGATGAACTTGCAGCTTTGGACAAGAATGGCACTTGGACTCTTGTTCCCTCATTTCCCTCCATGAATCCAGTTAAGTGGGTTTTCAAAGTGAAAACATCTACTGCTAGCACTATACAACACCACAAAGCTCGTTTGGTTGCAAAGGGCTTCCATCAGAGCCCTAGTTTGGACTACTTTTGACGCATTCTCTCCAGTTGTTAAGCCATCTACCATTCGCATCCTGTTTATTCTTGTTGTTTCATTCAGCTGGCCTATACATCAAGTGGATGTGAATAATGCTTTTCTGAATGGTGATCTTGCTGAGGAAGTTTACATGGTTCAACCAGAGGGTTTTGTCAACAAGTCTTTTCCCCATCATGTTTGAAATTGTGAAGGCCTGGGTCACTGCCTAAGTTCGAAACCCCTACAACCCACCTAGGACCTCCAAGTACAAGTCTCGCTAAAATCGCATACTTAAGCCTCCAGGGTGCGGTTTCGAGACTTGGGGGGCGAAAAACCACGCCCATTTATGGCCTTAGAAAGCATAAATTGGGGGTGGGGGAGGGGGGCGTGGATGGTGGGAGGCCTTAGAAAGCTCCACTGCCTTGGAGGTCCTAGGTGGGCTGTAGTTTTCGGACTTAGGCAGTGACCCAGGCCTTCACCAAAAAGGCGCTTGTGAAAGCCCAGGGCACCCCGGATAACGACGTATCAACCCAGCGGAGCCCCTGGCACCCCTAAGGCAGTGAGAGTTTTCTAAGGCCTCCACCATCCACGTCCCCCCTCCCCCCATTTATGCTTTCTAAGGCCATAAATGGGCGTGGTTTTTTGCCCCCCAAGTCTCGAAACCGCACCTTGAAGGCTTAAGTATGCGATTTTAGCGAGACTTGTACCATTGGGCTAGCTCCCACTGCTTTGGGAGTGCCAGGGGCTCTGCTGGGTCGATACATCGTTCTCCGGGGTGCCCTTGGCCTTCACAACAAACTTAACAAGGCCCTTTATGGACTTAAGCAAGCTCCTTGAGCTTGGTTCTCCAAACTTAAGTCTGTTTTACTGGGTTAGGGTTTGGTTAACTCTACATCTGATGTTTCTCTCTTTTATAAACGATCAAATGGTTCTCTGTTAATGTTGTTGGTCTATGTTGATGATATTCTTGTCACTGGTTTTGATTCTCATCAAGTTCAAGAGTTGATTTCTTGGTTAGACTCCTGTTTTTCTCTTAAAAATCTTGGCCAAGTTGACTACTTTCTGGGTTTTGAGGTGTTTCGAAATTCCTCTGGGATTTTTCTTACTCAACACAAGTATCTACTTGATTTACTTCATAAAACTGGGTTACAAGATTCTAAACTCACTGCCACACCCTTCACTGTTGGACAGAAGTTGTCCTTACTTGATGGAAAACCTTTCTCTAATCGTACTTTGTATAGAAGTACTATTGGAGCTCTTCAGTACCTTACATACTCTAGGCCAAACATCATTTTTATCGTCAACAAGCTCAACCGGTTTCTTCAACAGCCTACTATAGTGCACTGGCTTGCCTGCAAAAAGGTTCTTCGTTATCTTAAAGGGACATTGGACTGTGGTTTGAGTTTCAAACCTTCCTCTTCTCTCACCATTGAAGCTTTTACTGATGCTGATTAGGCTGGTGACCTTGATGTAGGAGATCAACCAATGGTACATGTTTGTTTTTAGGTGGTAATCTTGTTTCGGTGGTCATCCAAAAAGCAAACTGTTGTTGCTCGTTCTTCCACTGAGGTTGAATAATGAGCTTTGGCTCATGGTGTGTCTGATATAATGTGGACTTCTTCCTTGTTGTCTAAACTGGGTTTTCCAAGTGTGTCTCGGCCAATCTTGTGGTGCGAAAACACTGGTTCTAAGGCGTTAGCTTCTAATCCAGTTTTTCATGCTCGTACTAAGCATGTTAAGATTGATGCTCATTTTGTTAGAGAAAAGTTGGCTGCAGGGGTTTTTGACCTTCGTTATGTTCCTTCTCTCCATCAATCTGCTGATTTGTTCACTAAGATTCTTCCAGGCCCTCGTTTCTCTTTTCTATCTAACAAAGTAAATCTTGTTTCTTCACCTAGATTTACTTTCAGGGGCAATGTTAGATATAGTAATGTACACAGTAATACAGGGTTAGTTTGTATTGACTATGGTTAGTATTATACTTAACCATAGTCAGCCTTACTTTAGTTAATCTAACCCAACTGTAACAGCTTAGGCGGTTGGGAGTTCAACCGTATGTATATATATATATATCATCTGTAAACATGTTGAAGAAGCTAATGAGAATCATTTCATTTGTGATGAGACGGAGCTCTTAAGCTATTGTACTCTCCTATGTTGTTCTGATCTTCCTCATTAGGTTGATCTTCACAAAGCCATCATAATTAATGGAATTTCTATTTTACTTTAAAAAAAAATCTCAATTGGCGAGTTGATACTAGTGCAAAAAGGCAAGTTGCTAAAATTTAACAAGTTTCCACTTTCCATGTATTACAACTCAGAATCACATTGAAAACCTAGAGTCTACTGAGGAAGATGAGAAGAGAAAGATTTCTCTCACTTTCTGTTCGAATGAACAGTGGAGTCTTATGGTATTTATATCAATGCCTCATGCAATGTGAACAGTTAGATCTAGGTATTACAATACACCCTTGATCAACCTCATATGTATACCAATACATCACATACACTCGATACACCTCGACTAATACATTACACTAGATTACAATTACATATGACTTATGGCCTGTTGGCTTCACAAATTCAATACCCCTAAGTTTAGGGATTAACTTATACATAGGATTGTGGCTTGGAATAAGAGATTAGTCCCAAATAGGTCACTTGTTCGCTTGGAAGTATATATAGTGGGATAAAGTTTTTTGGAGCTGGTGGGATGACCAACATGCCCCTCACTATGCCCTCATCAAAAGCTTCAAATTTTTCCATAACCAAGATTATTACTTCCTTTCATTTTTGGTGAGGTGTGGCTCCATCGATTCCCATCTATCTCTGTAAACCGACTCTTCTTCAACAAATACCTCTTCAACCTTCCAAACTTGCAGCAAATTTATAGGATATGAGATGAGTGGATCAAATAGCATTTTTACAGTCGATCCACACAACCTCACCTCCAAGCGTTCTTCAACAAATACCTCCAGTTTTCCTTTAAGGTCTCCTAGCTCCGAATCCATCAACATATTGAATTTGACAATCAAAACCCCCTTCCCTCCCTTATCCAACCTAGATGAAACCTAAACAACATCCCATCAAGTGATTTCCATGCGAAACTACACGAAAAAAAATCACAAACGTCATCCCTATTTCCAGGCGAAACCGAGAACGAAAAGTACGTCGATAAGGACATCGGCTCTCTAAGGGAGAGATGATGAAGTGGTGCCGATGGACCGAGAGGATGCAATGGTGCAGGTTGGGTTTGGTTTCGTCTCTTTCCTCACACAAGCGATCGAAAATAAGGGCAAGTGGCTTGACACAATTTTGTTTAAGAGGAAGGGGTACTTTGGTAATGTTTCAAGCCCAACCATTGGACTAATTAGTTACACCAAAAATGATGGTTTAGTTTAGTCACACTTCACGAGGGAAACGAAAATCAACGTTGCTCCGGGGCTTTCTTCTCTAAACAAATCGATCGGCAACGCAAACAAAAATCAACAGTCACGTCAAGAGAAATGAAATAGCAGAAGAAAAAGGCATGATCAGTAATCAAATGTGAGACAAAGATTCACAAGTTGAATAATCAATCAAATCGTCAAGAAAGAGAGTTGAGAGGGGAAAAGGCACTCACCTCGGCTACGGAAGCTGCGAAGGCACTGCTGGCTAGAATTCCAGCGAATGAAATCTCGGTCTTCGGTTTGAGATCGGCCACCATCGTAACTGGGCTTTCAACAGAAACGCAGACAAATAGAGATAGATGAGAGACCGTCTAGGGTTTTCCAATCGCAGCGGCGGATGAACTGTATAAAAAGTAAAGTAGACGGAAATAAAAACGCTTTCGAAGGAATGGAATATGGGGAAAAGAAAAGCCGTGCAATTGGCTGGCTACTTTGGCCAACTCCGTCGACACTTCATTTATTCCCCGGTTTCCACCCGTCTCTCCTTCCGTGCATGCATGACGGACAGTCGTGTCAGCAGTCTTTCCCAAGCTCAGAGCAAGGTTAATCTAATTTTAAAATCAATAAATCTACTTGAACTCATGAGTCACTCATGGAAAAAATTTTAAAATTTTTGTAAATATTTAAGAGATATCAAATGAATTTTACAAGTGATTATGATTACTTCATTAATTGATCGAAGATGTATTTGAAATTAAAATTATCATCATTCCATTACATTAAGTCCGCTACTACACTTCCCTATCGCAATGGCTAACTTACAATGTGAGCATGTTTGGTTCAACTTTAAGGAAGTTGTATATTTTTAAGCAATAAAATATATGACTTGACATAAATATCATTTAAGCAAAAGTTTTAAAATTAGTAGAATGTCTTTTCATTTCCTGGTTTTCCACACTTAGGATTTTATAAATGGCTTATGCATAAGTTACTCATTGCTTCCGCATAATCAATAAGACTTCTGCTAATTAATTAATTTAATAAAAAGTTTTAATTAACTTTAAATTTTATAAACTGGTAGGACTAGTGTATTACTTATCATGAACACGAGAAAAGAGGCGTCTAGGTTGTAAAGGCTGACTAATACGTAGTTAAGTCCTGCGTGGATATGATTAGGGCTTAGTTACGGGATTAGGCCAGGCGGTGCCCTAGATTAGGAAAGGGGTCGTCACAACAACTTTACTTGGCATTTCATTTCTATGAATTGTTGTCCTTGCGTAGTCCTTTTGACTATTTTGCCTTTGTATTCTTATATCATGTGCTCTTTGTGTCTATGCTCACTTGATGAGTCTAGTATGCATGATATCCATTCATTTGATTTGATTCATTGATTCTATCTCATGTTATGTCTATTCTTGTTGTTTAAAATGTGAATTGAATGATAAATAGCATGCTATTAGGCTAGTGAATATCTTGTAAATGTTTAAGAGGACTTGTATTCCTTATTTGTTTAGGTGTGTAGATGTGTCTATGCCTTGACAATCCATACTTGGTATTTCTTGAAATTTAAAAAGTAGTTTTCGCATTTAGGTCCCTTACTCGATCGAGGTGTGCGCGACTCATGGGGTTAGAGTCCCTGGGGATGTCGGCACATGTTACCTGACACCGTATGACACTCAGGGTTAAGAGTCCCTGAGGTGGTCTACACACCGGGGTTAGAGTCCCTGGTAACATTTAGGTTAGAGTCCCTTGTGCTATATGATTATTGAGTCGGAGTGACACATTTCACTGCCGACCGGACCTAAATCACCACTACTTAGCCTAGTGTCAGTATCACTTGTTTAACTATGGTATTTACTTGCATATGGTTTATTTTTCAGTTTTCCCATTTATATGCTTTTAAATACCATTTGAATATTTGGAAATGCAAATTAAACTTGTCATTGGGGATTACTGTTTTATTCTTGTACTTACTGTCCTTTTTATGACGGTGGGTGCAGAGCCGTCTACCAGCAGGTCAGGTAAGGAGAAGATCGGCGATTATCCCTAAGTCCGCGGCGCGTCACCGCATCGATTGTAGGTCTTCTTTTGGTATTTTGATTGTATATGTTATATATGTCTTTCAAATACTATTTGGGTTGTATATTAAGTCGAGCGTTAGTTTCCCCGACCTGACTTAGACTATTTTACTATTTCACTGCATTTTGAGGACTTTATATATATGATGTCATTTATTGGTTTTCCACACTGAGGATTTTATAAATGGCTTCCGCATAATCTACTAATTGCTTCTGCATAACCAATAAGAATTCTGCTAATTAATTAATTTAATAAAAGTTCAATTAACTCTAAATTTTATAAACTGGTAGGACTAGTGTATTACTTATCTTGAACACGAGAAAAGAGGCGTCTAGGATGTAAAGGCTGACTAATATGTAGTTAAGTCATGCGTGGATATGATTAGGGCTTAATTACGGGATTAGGCCGGGCGGTGCCCTAGATTAGGAGAGGGGTCGTCACATGTTGTGGGTTGTTGTTTTATTTTGTGGTTGATGTCAAGGAACTTTAGAAGTGTGTATGGAGGTTCCTTCGGCATTAACATGACCTATGTGTAGAGAAAACACATAATTCTATTTACGGGATTCTTGGTTTTCCTGCAAATAGCGCACTAACTTTGATTAGCGCACTAGGTAATTTTGGTAGCTCGCTAATAAGGTCATTAGCGCTAACCAATGTCATTAGCGCATTATGTGCTTGAGCAGCACAAAAACTTGAATTTTCTAAAATTAACTTAAACACTTTAAACATATCCAATACCCTAAGTAAAGGTCTAAACACACTCAAAAACATATAATATGATATCAGGAAAAAAAGTTTTAGAGGTTCGGATACGAGTTTTGAGGTGTTAGGAGGCCGGGGTAGTTAGGAAATTAGCGTATTTGTAAGTAAACTGATTGAGATATTTATTTACATTTTATTCATGTTTATTTGTTCTTTTCCAGTCATTTGGACTAATTTGCATTTGTACTTCATATGCCATGACTTATTGTTCTTTCTCATTTCATGAGGTTGCTTTAATGGCATAGATTGTTGAGTAAATGATTTCATTGACTCCAAATCATGTACTATGTCATTTTGATTGTTAATACATGTGGTTAGTGAAATAGCATGCTATTAGGTATGTGTTACATAGTGTTGTTAATGTATATCCTTTGTGCATTAGTATGCAATTGTTTTGTTGGATTCCAGTACCGTGTTGTTCTTTGAATATGAAAGTAGTTTTTGTATCTAGGAGCATTGTATGATAGAAATTTGACGGACATACGGGGTCACTAGACTTTCTAAGTGATCGAGATTTCTCTACTATCTTGCGCAACACACGGGGTATAAGACTGGGGGTTGTTTGTAATGACCCGTGACCTTGAGCTGGTGATTAGTACTAATCTAAATCCTAATTAATCCTAGTTAGGCTCGTGATTAAGTTCGACGTACCTCGATTAGCGTATGCATGCGCTTGTATGACGTTTTGTGTTTGTTTGGATTGTGAAATCAACTTATATATAGGTTGTCGTATAATAAGGAAACTATACACAAGCTTATAAAACATAAAATACCCAATAAACTATGATTTACCGGGACACCAAGTGTGACGAGGGAGTCATGGCAAGAGTGTGCACGCTCAAGGACACTTGTAGGCACATCCGGTAAGTTTATTGGTGAATAATACGCGATATATATTACTATGTTTTTAAATATATAAATATATATTGAAAAATAAAAGAATATTATAATTATATGGATTATTGGATCGTCTTGAACGAAGCGTAAGTAGTTGATGTGTCAAATTTTAAGTCACTTTAACGCATCAACCACATGATCTGTCTTGAGATAGCGCGACGCGTATCTCGAGAAAAGTTCATATATAAAACAAAAACTCATTCTTATCAATTCATTTTAACAATTCGAGAGGGTTCGGGAGGTCGGTTTTGATTCGGATCAAAGGGAAATCGTTCCGGAAGCTGAATTCAAGCAAGTTGAGGAGCTTAAACGGATTAGAAGCTAGTGACCATCACTTTGGTAAGTTTGGTTTTCAAGTTTGTTGAAGTTCAATTCAGTGGTAATGATAAAAACTTGTTGAGTTGAGGTTGTTGTTTATTATAAACGATTTATAAACTCATTAGATGTCCTCCCGGATTGTTTGGGAGTGTAATTGTTGAGTTTGGAGGTGTTTCGGATCAGTTTGGACAGTAGAGGTATGTTGGTGTTGTAGGTCTGGTACGCATAGCGCACTAAGCATTGGACATAGCACGTACGCGTACTGGGGAAGATGACTGACTTATGGATAACGCGCTATCCATGTCATGTAGCGCGCTATCGAGACCCCTGAAACCAGAAACTGTGCAGTGTTTTATGAATAATTTTCAAGGGACTTAAGGACTAGTCTAGGGGATCTAAATGTAGTATAATGAACCTATATTGATCTCGAATGATTGGTGATAGGTTAAGGAACACCGAAGAAGAGCAAGATGACCGAAAAGTTAGGAAATTTATACGGATATTTAAACCCGAGGTAAGTACGGATTCGCTTACTTATCAATATTGCATGGCTATTTAATATATATAGTTCATATAGTTATTAGAATGAAATGGGGGATTCTGTACACTGTGATGGATTTCAATAAATGGAAAACGGTGTGTAATGTGACCATGTTATAACTTATGGTTTTGAGAATAGGTTTATAGGATATGGGTTCCCTTCCCGGCCTATATATTACTCTTGCTCAATTCGATAGGATGTATGGATTACATACACATTAGAGGGTTTAGGATAGAACCACTGGGCATTAGTGGATGGATTTGAGAGCATATCGGCTAATATGTTGGTCTAACAATCGCATTAATGACGTTAGTGGGTAATCGACCATATTTTTATAAAATAAACGGGGATCACAGTGTAATAGTCTAAATTACTTGCTTTGCATCTGATTATATATTGAATCTATATGATTTCCATATTCTTGTTAGATATCATTGATGCATGTTGTTATTGCATGATATCTTTGAATATTATATGGAATGTTGATGATTAGTGTGAATCCCTACTTACTGAGCAAGTTGGAACGCTCACTCCAATTAACATTACAGGTAGATTTGACAAGTGTTACAAATACGGGATGGAGAAGTTATAGGAGTTTTGAACTTCTCTTCAATGTAATGACTTCCTCTGGTCTTATATATTGGTGTTGAATTACAGTTTTGTAATATCACATGAGATAAGTGATTTATATAACTGAGGTTTATTCCGATTTGTTTTTAATACTGTATATCTTATTTTGGTTATCGAAAAAGATTTTAAATTTCCATTGCGTATACGATTTGTTTTATTTCGATAATTGATATACAGTAGTGCTTATCAAGTGAAGGTGGTAAGTAAGTTAAGTTGGTGTAACTACCAGTGTCACGTGTGAAGGCAGCACCACGCGCAGAGTCAGTCCATGGTGTAACGCACATCACACTTCAAGAAAAACATTTGACTTGTGTCACGTGTCAAGAAGGTCGTATGTGGGACCCACTCATCGAAATACGTATATCCGAATCCGGTTTGGGATGATAATGCTAACTATGCGAGGAATTAGCGAGAAATCAATGAAACACTTGGTTTCGAATCGGGGAGGCGGGGGGTGACGCGCCCATTCGAGTCGCGTCCTTGCCGACTTATGGGGGTCCCGATCGAGATGTTGCGAGCCTTCACATCACGTGTTTTATGTGGGATTTTAAAATATATATCATCCGGGGATGATAATGCTAACTATGCGAGGAATTCGAGAAAATGAAACACGAACGTAGCGCGGACTGATCGATTTTGAAAATATACATTGGATATGCCTCGTGTTGCGTGTGCGCGCTATTGAGATTTTGAAAGGAGGCGGATTTGTGCTTCGAGATGCGTGCTGCTCGGTTGTTGAGTTGTCTCGAGATTCGTGTTGCACGAATCTCGATGACACTTTTAATTTGAAATTAAAAGAAAAAGAAATGTATATTTGTATATATATATATATATATATATATATATATATATATATATATAAAGAAGAATGAGATAAGATTGATTGGAAAAAAGAAAGAAAAAAAAAGAAGAAAAAGAGAAAAGAAAAAGAAACGGATAAGAGCGAAGAGAAGGAAAGAGTGATCGGGAGAAAGAGAGTGATCGGGAGGAGGAGGAGGAGATCGACGGAGAGGTGGACACCGGCTGAAGCTCCGGCGTGGACGGCGGCACGGACGACCAGCCGGGGATGAACATTAGCGCGAGGAGCGGCTCGTGGGAGGAGCGGCTCGCGGGAGTTGCGACAGCAGAAAGCGAGCAGGCTTCGGAGGCAGCACGACGCGGCGGCGCGATCGGGGACTAGCGGCGCTCGCGGTGGACGCCGGCGAGGGGGACGACGGCGACAGGCCGGCGAGGCTCCGGTGACGCCGGCGATGGGGTAGCGCGGACGGCGCGGAGGGTCGGACGAGCGGGTCGGATCGGCAGCGAAGGCGCGCCGCTGCGGCCGGCGGCGCGAGGGGCGACCGGCGCCGCACCGCGAGACGGCGGCGGTGGACCGGCGAGCGGCGCGACGGCGAAGGCTGCGCAACAGCGATGGAATGGCTGCGACGCGAGCGACGACGCGTCGTCGACTGGTCAGATGCGCGATTTCGTCAAAATCGCGACGACGCGATGAATTTGAAGGCCATGGTTAGGTTTATTTCACAAGATTTTGGCTGTGATTTGTATGATTTTTAGTAAATTAACCATAAAATGTTTAAATGGACACCAGGGCCTTGGGAGTCGGGTGTCGGATGCGCAAATCGAGACGCGAACGAGACATTTTGAGGTTCGCGTTTCTCGAGGTAAGTAAACCAGCTAGGGACTTATACGGTATTTCATGGTTATCCATTGACTGTTGTTATTTAATGTTTTGTGATAGTGTTATTGTTGTTCACTGCAAATTTCTATGCCCATATATGTGTAGTGGCCCGATTGTTATCGGTCGAGTTAACCTGGCATATATGCCCATATATGTGTAGTGGCCCGATTGTTATCGGTCGAGTTAACCGACATATATGGGGGGTAAAATAGAAGATGTATATGTGTAGTGGCCCGATCATTATCGGTCGAGTTAACCTGGCATATACATCCATATACATAGAAGATGTATATGTCTTTCAGAGTAATTGGGGAGGCATATACATCCATATAAAAGTTTTGGTTGGGACTCCTTGTTATTTGGCATTACTTATCGATGAATTGGTTACAGTCTTTTATATTCATGCGTTTCTTGATTCCTTTCGCTCTATTTGCATGAATTCGACAGCTTTGGATATCGTGAACTGTTGTTTTGGATATTGTGAAATGTTGTGTATATGTCTTACTGGATTTACTTACCTGGGCTCGTCATTCTTATGTTTGACTGAGTGCAGCGCCGCGGACGAGTAGCGAAGGGAATACTTCATAGCTAGGTGATTTTTGTATATTTCGTATTTTTACTCTCCTCTGATGATATTGACTGGGTTCCACATTTAGGTTGCCTAACTTCTTGAAATTTTGTTGAGTTATTTAATTTATTAGTTGCTTCCGCTAAAATTGTAAAAATTGAAAAATATTAATAACTCAACTGTACAACTGTAAATGTTGAATGTACTGATAATGATGGATTGGAAGACTGACTAGGTCTGCGTTGACCTTGCGAGACGGGCTCGGGGGTCCACGTGGGCTTAGGCCGGGCGGGGCCCAATTTGTGAAAAATTGGGGCAGTCACATCTGGTAAGGGTAATATGAGCTTAATTAGGGTTTCAAGCCAATAATTGCCCTAATCAGGTTAGGGGATGCTACTGTTTGGTATCAGAGCCATAGGTTTTAAAGCCTTGGTTAGCAATGATTTATTAGAATCAATGAATAACTCTGATACAGTGTGGTGCCATAATTTATAGATTATCACTTTTAGGGATAAAGTGGTAACGGTGATACAGTTGGGTATCATGGACAAAGTTATAACCTTACATTCACTTTTGAATAGTGTTCAAAGTGATTGAAAGCCTACTTTAAAGTTTAAGGTACTCTGATCACCCTAATAACGTAACCTAAGTTTATCGACTCTAAGAGTGGCCTCGAGTTATGAATAAGCTTAGGGTTTGATAAATGGTTTTTATCATGATTTTTGGGGTAGCCAAAAGATAAAAAACTGAAATATGTTATTTGTTGTGTATACTATATCTACGTGGTAGATATGAAGGTATGTTTTTCCTTAACGATAATAAGATGGTTGAAGTTCATCTATTTCTCATGATATAAGAAGGTGTTGGAGTTAAGAGCTCCAGAGAGTCTTAACCTTGGGGATAGACAAAAAGGAAAGACATAAGAAAAGTTACAAAGATGAAATAAAACTCTTCTCCAAGTAGCATCTTCGATGGTCTTTCTTTTTACTGATATTATTAGACAAATAATAGTTAGTGAAGAAGTATCTATTGGATCAAGACCATGAGGTGTGTATTAGGAGAATGAAAATAATGAAATAATGAAATACTAAATGACTTTCGATGAAACTCAAAGATGGCGAGCCACTTTGAGGGGTGATTTAATACTAGGATTGAGACTAGTATGGAAGTAACGAAAGTTATTCAGTAAACAAACTAGTGGTAAATGATAAAAGCCTAATAAAGATTAAGAAACCACTAATGCAGTTATACTTCATAAGCTGTTATGAAGTTGATATTCCAGTCATGGTGTGAATCCATATTGGAAGAACAGGTGGTTTATTAGATAATAAAAGACAGCTAAATCCAGAATATAGCAGTGAGTTAGTAAGATATCATAGTCTGATCTATTAGAGTGGTATAGTCTAAATAGGGGAGAATGAGTGGTTAGTAAATTTGAGGATTTGGGGAATCCAAGGATTAATGTGTGGTACTCGAAATGAGTATTCATTACTCAGAATTGACAACTCCTTCTGAAAAAAGTGAAATCAACGGTTCTCAAGAGGTAGTTGAGATTTGATTTTCACAGTGAAATGATCAGAGCTAAGGATATATATCTTTATAAGATGATTGCAGACGGGTGTTGGATCATTTGAAGTGGATGGTGGAAACCACTAGAACTTACTAGAACTCATGCTATTTTCATAAATTAAGGGTGTCGAGTTAAGAAAAACCCTATTGCAATAAAGTTGTCATTGTGTTATCAATAATAACATGGAATCATTGAAGACTTAGAAAAGGCACGAGCAATTATTGTACAGAATTATAAATTGCTAACGGTAAATTGGTTTAGACCAGATCTTTGCAAATGCCAGTACTAAGTTTCAAAGGATAATAAATAGTAAGAGTATTGAACATTAACAGTAAATTAAGGGATTCGACTGTGATTGAGACAATATGAAGTTGTCATATATTCAACACAATGGAGTAAACTTGAAATAATTGAATATTACAAACGATTGTCCGGAGATCTGTGATATCATTGTGTGATTTATTCAGTCAACACAAGTTTGTGATGGTTAGAAGTTGAAATCAAATACAAGGATGCCTTGGAGGAAGATGAGAGTATAGTTTGATTATAATGTTTGCTTAATAAAACCTAAATTGTAGAAGAAGTTAGAGGTTCATCCTAAGACTTCTGATCTAGGTAAGAATGCGTGGGTGACACAATAAAGCAAAATTGTAACTCATATTTCGAGCTATATATAAATAGTTCCAGATTTGGGAGAAGAACTATTACATATTCATAATCTCGGGATAACTAATTTGGTAGTTGTAGCAAATATGGAAAGACATCACTTGTAAATTAAGAAGAAAGGTTGTTGAGGATATTTTAATCAATTTTTGAGATTAATAAAAATCTTATAGGAATCAATAAAAGACAACCTTAGAATATTAACTGACTCTTTTTGAAATTGCAGTGCGAAGAGGTTTTTTCATGAATCTAATAGTTTTTATTGTTCAAATGGTCAAGTAACCCTCGTTCCTAATGTTGTCCCTGAAGAAATGCTTGACCTATTCACTTCAAACACTGAAGAGACACGTAAGTTCTTGATGTACATGCGTACTTATATCACCAATTTTGATTTTACATCTTTTGGTGTAAAGTGCGAGAGAGAGTGCCAAAAGTAATATGGGTGTATATACATTTAAAGTGCAGGGCCAAATTCATCATTTTATAAATAATTTACTTCCTGACAAGGAGTATCTTTCTTTTTTGCAATTGTATTTTTATGATATTGATCATGAAGTGCAAAACCGAATGCATTGCTCTGATAGGATGAAAGAGACAATTTTGGCAAGGTCAATTAGTATGCTTGCGAAAAATTCATATGCTAGTTTTTCTTGCACTTTAGAATAGAATATGGAAGATTTAGAAGTATGACGACCCCTCTCCTAATCTAGGACACCGCCCGACTTAATCTCGTAATTAAGCCTTAATCATATCCACGCATGACTCAACTACGTATTAGTCAGCCTTTACAAACTAAATGTCTCTTTTCTCGTATTCAGGATAAGTAATACACTAGTTCTACCAGTTTATAAAATTTAGAGTTAATTAAATTTTTTTTTAAGTTAATTATTTAACAAAAGTCTTATTGATTATGCGGAGGCAATTAGTAACTTATGCGGAAGCCGTTTATAAAATCCTAAGTGTGGAAATCCAGGAAATGACATCACGTATATAAAATCATCAAAATGCAGTGAAACAACAAAATAGTCTAAGTCAAGTCGGGAAACTAATGCTCAACCCAATATACAACCTCAAATAGTATCAGAAAGACATATATAACATATACAATCAAAATACCAAAAGAAGACCTACAATCGACGCAGTGACGCGCCGCGGGCTCAAGGATAATTGCCGATCTTCTCCTTGCCCGGTCTGCTGGTAGACGGCTCTGTACCCACTGTCATAAAAAGGACGAAGAGTACAAGAATAAAACAGTAATCCCCGATGACAAGTTTAATTTGCATTTCCAATTATTCAAATGGTATTTAAAAGCATATATATGGAAAAATTGGAAAATAAGCCATATGTGAGTAAATACCAGAGTTAAACAAGTGATACTGACAATAGGCTAAGTAGTGGTGATTTAGGTCCGGTCGTGTGATGGCCCCAGTTCCACAATCCTAAACTGGGCCCCGCCCGGCCTAGACTTACGTGGACCTCCGAGCACGTCTCGCCGAGTCACGCAAGCCTAGTCAGCCTTCCTTTATTGTTTACCATTTATCAAGTAATTAAAGTTGAGTTAATCAATTAGTGAGTTATCATAGTTATAGCGGAAGCAATTAAACCTCAAAGACACCAGTTAAGACAACTTAGAGTGTGGAAGCCCCGAATATGTATATCATCATCAATGAACATTCAGATGAGAGTAAATACAAGATATACATGCCCAAAATATCTCAAAAACCCAACTCTCATTGTCTTAAAACAAGTATATCTAATAATACAGAAGAATCACCTATGTCAGACAAGTGGAAGAAACTGCTCTGGTTCGCCCCATGGGTCGAGCCTGGCCCAAGCCCCTGGCCCGGCCCAGGGGCAATGCACTCGCATGCACACCCCGTGCATGTGCATCTTCCCTGGTTCGATTTCATCATTTTTTTCCTGGGATACAATCTCATGCCTACAACAATAGGGAGCTCACTCCCTTGCACTCTCTTCTTCCCAATTTCATCAAAACTCCATTACAACCAAAACAGACCAACAACAGTAACACTCAATTCATGCTTTCTTGAAATAACTAAGCTATGTTAATGAAGTTACCTTGCTTGATGAACTTTCAAACTTGATTATCAAGACTCCTCCAACCTCCCTGAATTGCTTGATCTCTACTTCTCTTCTTTCCAACAATGACAATCAAAGAATGCTCAAACTTATATGTATTAGATAAGAATTGAACTATGGCCACACATCCATTTGTTGGGTTTTGGGGTTCATACGCAGCGGAAATTACAAAACAATTTTGACAAAAATCACAACAGGATCTGAATCTAATTCCATTAAAAACGTTTAAACCATGAAAAACTTAATCATACCTCAATCGCAATATACATTTCTGAAGGTTGATCGATCTCTAAGGCGCTGCTAACGACGAACGCCTTCTATCAGCAGTCCACGCACGAACGACGATCGATATTTGAAGTGCTAGCTTCGAGAGAATACTAAACCTTTTGTTTCTCTCCAAAACGATCCAGAGCATACCAAAAACCCTAAGTCGTTTCTAAAACGAAAATAGAGTTTCGGCCTTTTGATCTTTCGTACGTGTATTGTAACTTAAAGCGTCTATTTATACAACCCTTGTATATAGACGGTTAAGTAAATTACACATATACCCTTACTTAAAGAAGTATAAGTGTAATACACCACAAAGACGTTTCTGTTATGAATTTTATCATATAAAAATCATTTTTCTGAACCATCTTAAAATCTCAGAAACCATTCTTAGTGTGCGACCTAATAGGCTCATACAACGTTGGCGATTATGTACCAAAACACATTTTGGTATACAAGTCATAAGCGACCTCTAGCAAGACATTATGACTACCCAAGTCGTATGAATATCAAATCGATACGACATAATCAATAGTGTATATAACATCCTTTTGTCACACGATATCCTTTTGATCAAACATAAGGCATGGAATTGTCATCCAACATGTTCAATCGTACTAGTCTCGATCTCTAGGTAGACTGAAAACATCCAAATGACATTGATCAATATCAATTCACTTAGACTAGGCTTTTTAATAGTCTAACACATCGAGGGATCCACTAGATATTTATCTTTATATGAGAGGGACAAATTCTATCTCGATTACACAACTTCATCACATTGCTCACACAGTAACCGATCACAACCTTTATAATCGTCCGGTTAAAGACAACGTTTGATAGTATCAAATCACTATGTTTCTAATGTTGAAGTCTCTGATAATCTCAAGTCAGAGGACTGAAAAATATACCTATCATGAGAAACAACTATGACTTAATCCATGTGATGTTCTCATAGCGGGTCGGTCCAGTACTTTGTTCCCTAACAAGTACTCGTGATCTTGATTCGTATCCCTATACGTATAATCATCATATGATCATCAATCAAGACTCACACTAGTCTTAATTCATTATAGTTCCCAGTATAATGATCGACTAGGGACATTTATGATATTTATGTAAATACTCATGGATCTTATTATAATGTAAACATGCAAATTAATTATAATAAACAACAAATGAAATCCTCTATTTTATTAACTAAAAATATTCATAAAGACAGTTAATGGATTGACCTAGGGCACATGCCCCATCACCATTTGTATACACGTATCTCGAGGCATATCAAAGGACCACCTTCACTCAATTAGTAACCCAAGTCATGCATAAATGACTCATAAGTTAACTCTATTGACCTCTTGATTTTTCAATGCGCATTTCGAGACACATCATGTGGCCATTTTAATTTCTCACTAACTATAGTCCCATTAATGTTTACATTTAATGTGACCACATTAACCAATTATTAAACCAATATAAATTCAACATTAGTCCAAAATAATTACGCATACCCCATATGCCGCTACTTCGGTCCCACGTTGACACACGACTCGAGGTACGCCTCTGCTCATCTCGACACCGTTATGCCCCGCGTGCACCTTACCCGCACTGTGATGGCCCCACTTTTTCACGAACTGGGCACCGCCCGGCGTAAGCCCACGTAGACCCCCGAGCCAGTCTCGCAAGGTCAACGATTACCTACCTGCCTCATTTCAAAATCTCGATACTCGTGCTACACGCATCACGAGGCATATCTAATGTACATTTTAAACCCACAAAAAAATCACTATCTCGTTCCCACGTTGGCACGCGACTCGAGACGCATCCTCGTTAGTGTTCGGCTCCCCGAATTCTCCGCGTATACATTTCTCACCAATTTGCATCTCCACTCGAGATTCGGACTGTAACGACCCGCTTTAATTAATCCCAATTAATCGATAAATTACGGATTTAGATCCTAAGCTCAGACCCACGTGGACGTCGCAGAATAGTCTACGACAAGCCTAATGGGTGAAATATGTTATTTTTGTGTGGCGAGTGTTTAACTATTTTATTATTATTTAATAGTTCGCGCCGCGTTAATTGAGAATTTCGTTTGATCGCGTTGTGCGCGTGTAGTGATGAAAGTGCACGACGTTGCGGTGTGCGCGTAACGCGGGTGTACGCGGGTGTATTGGATTGAGTTGTCTCATCACATCACACATCAAATCAGCTCATCCCTCATCATGTTATTTTGTCTTTTTCTCCAAATAAAACAAAAAAAAATATTTCCTTTGTTTTAAACTGGAAGAGAAAGAAAGAAAAGAGAGAGAGAGGAGAGAAAAAAGGGAGAGACAACAAGTGAGGAGAAAGAGAGGGATGGTGGCGGTGGCGGAGAGAGCAGGAGGGGCGAGGAGCACCAGCGGCGCCGGCAGCGAGGTGACGGCCAACAACGCGGCATCGGCGGTGGCTCGACCAGCAGCGGCTCGCTAACGCGAGGAGCGGCGCGTCGCGGAGGGGACGGTGGCTCCGCGAGGTGGAACAATGGCACAGCCAGCAGCTGGCAATGGCGGCGCGGCGAGCGGACGACGGATGACGACCAGGTCGCGGACCAACAACGACACCAGCGGCAGAGGAGAAAGGAAGAGAGGGAAGGAAGAAGAGAGAGGCAGCGGAGTCGGCGTGGCGCGGTGGCGCAGCAGCACGCCGGCAGCCGCGCGAGATAAGCGCGACGCGTCGGTGCGCGATGCGTGCAGAGGCCGTGTCGCCTAGCGCGCAGCCGCCATGATGCGGCGGCTATCGCGCTGCGGTGACGGCGCGATTTCTGTGGTGGCGTCGGCTCGGCAGCGGCGTCGACGCGGTGGCGCGTTGTCGGACCGATCGAACCTTGACGAGGGATGCGATTCGACGAAGTTCGACGACGAGATGAAGGTGATGTTTATTTCAACTAGTTTAGTTGTGATTGAAATGACTTAAGTAAATTAATTATTATGAATGGACACCATGGACTTAGGCTACCGTAGTCGGGTGTCGGGCGCGTATCTCGAGGCGTGTGCGGGACGTTTTTGAGAGATATTTGCGATCTATTGAGGTAAGTAAACCCACGAGAAAGTCGGTTCAGAATTTACTTATTTTCCTTGTAAATTATTTATTTCACATTACTTTTCGCCAGTTCAGTTTTCATGTTTACTATATTCCCGCGTGTGTCTGTGTATGGTCGAAGGGACGGTGTGACCCCTTTTCGGCTCTGTCGTTGATGATGATTCGATTGTTGCTATGGTGTTGGTCATACCTAGACTACGCGTGAGATTTCTCTCAGCGAGTCGATGATCTCGAGAGCTAGTTGACATGAGGCTCACCTCCGCCACAAATTTCCTCTCATTTGAGGCTTTGGGCGGAAGTCTAACTTCCGACCAACAGAGTTCCTCATTTCGACCGTGAAGAGGGGGTGTGGATTTTCTCACCTCCAGGGCCTTCTCGGTTTAGAATTTATGTCCGGGGCTCAACAGTTGTACACCACACTCGCGTTCCGTATTCTTGATTATCTCACGACTTATATTCGTGCTTTACATTTCTGTTCATTTATTTTATATGCATGAATTGTAGTCGTTTTCTTGGATTTCTTGTGAATACTAACTGAATTTCTCAGGGATTTACTCACCTGGAACTTGTCATTGCTTGTTGGTGGCAAGTTGCAGTTCCTACGACGATCCGGGGAAAGACGGTGATTGACAACTACCTCTGATTTGGAGCGCCTCCACTAGCTTACTTGTAGGTGTTTGTATTTACGTATATATATTTTCTTGGTATCTTTTTGAGAGACTTTTATCTGATACATGTATGTCGACACTTATTATACATCTTGTCGCCTTAAATGATATACATGCTATCATTTTGCTGGGTTTCCACTCCATAGGTTGTTAATTAATGCATAACTTATTTACATTAATTATATGCATATCATTAAGACTTCCGCTATTAAAAATAACATGAAGAGAATCAAAATAATTAAATCAAGTTATAAAACTTTATAACTTGGTATATTTTGCTAAAATAATCATTTAAGCATCAAAATTTACTAAGTTGGAGTATTAGGTGGTAAGTTTGCGGGTCGTCATAGACAGGCGTGCAGGCGACGTGGCATGGCTTGGTGACGCGTCCGGTGAAGTGGCGGTGCCCGGTTTGTCTCGAAATTTGGGGCCGTCACACGAACATACGCATTTCGACAAGTGGATCCCACAAACGATCATGACCTAACACGTGGCACAAGTCAAGTTTTCGTGTCGTTACACGCACATTATAAAATTTCATTAATTTAACTTGTTCAAGCTTTGATATAATAATTAATACAAGCATCAAATGAAAATAACATACCTCGGTGTCGACTCCCGAGATTTGGACATGTGTATCATAACAAGTGGGTCCCACGTATAACCTTGAAATCCTACGTGGCACGAGTTAAATTTTTAGGGTCGTTACAGGTCGGCAGTGAAACATGTCACTCCGACTTAATAATCATACGGCACAAGGGACTCTAACTCAAGTGTTATCAGGGACTCTAACCCCGATGTGTAGACCACCTCAGGGACTTTAACCTCGAGTGTCATTTAGTGTAAGGTAACATGTGCCGACATCCCCAGGGACTCTAACCCCATGAGTCGCGCACACCTCGATCGAGTACGAGACCTAAATGCGAAAACTACTTTTAAGATTTCAAAAAATACCAAAAATGGATTGTCAAGGCATATGTACATCTACGCACCTAAACAAATAAGGAATATAAGTCCTATTAAACATTTATAAGATATGCACTAGCCTAATAGCATGTTATTTATCATTCAATTCACATTTAAAACAACAAGAATAGACATAGCATGGGATAGAATCAATAAATCAAATCAAATGAATGGATATCATGCAAACTAGACTCATCAAGTGAGCATAGACAAAAAGAACACATGATGTAAGAATACAAAGGCAAAATAGTCAAAAAGACTATGCAAGGACAACAATTAAAAGAAATGAGATGTCAAGTAAAGTTGCCATTGGGTATACTCACAACAACAAAGTAAAGTTCTAGCTTTACTGGCCTCTCGATACTCTAAATCTTGTATTCGCTCTCCCGTACCCTTTTCTTAGGTTCCTGAGTTTGGTGTCTCATTAGTTCAAATATAGTAGGTTTAAGCTCAATTTAGTGGTGTTTATTATGTATTCAAATTGGTTCAATAGACTTTAAATCAATCTTCCTAAATCAGCCCCTAAAGACTAAATTAATGTGACGGCCCCAAACTCCGAGACAAACTGGGCACCGCCACGTCGCCGGACACGTCACCAAGCATGCCACGTCGCCTGCACACTTAACTTGACAGCCGACGAACTTACCACCTAATTCTCCAACTTAGTAAATTTTGATACTTAAACGATTATTTAACAAAATATACCAAGTTATAAACTAATTTATTTATTCTGATTCTCTTCATGTTATTTTGAATAGCGGATGCCTTCATAATATGCATATAATTAATGTAGATATATTATGCATTATTTAACAACCTATGGGGTGGAAACCCAGTACATGATACCACGTATATTATTTAAGGCGACAAGATGTATAATATGCCTTAATATACATGTATCGGGTGAAAAAGTCTCCCAAAAATGTTCCCAAAATATATATATATATAAATTCAAACACCTACGAGTAAACTAGTGGAAGCGTTCCAAATCAAAGGTAGTCGCCAATCACTGCCTTTTCCCGGCTCGTCGTAGAATCTGCGATTTGTCACCAAAAACAATGACAAATCCCAGGTAAGTAAATTCCAAAGAAATTCAGTTAGTATTCACAAGAAATCCAAGAAAAACGGCTACAATTCATGCATATAAAGTAAATGAACTGAAATATAAAGCATGAATATAAGTCGTGAAATAATCAACAATACGGAACGCGAGTGTGGTGTATAGCTGTCGAACATGGGACAAAAACTAAACCGAGAAGGCCCTGAAGGTGAAGAAATCAACACCCCCTCTTCACGGTCGAAAGAGGAAACATGTTGATCGGAAGTTAGACTTCCGCCCAACGCCTCAAATGAGAGGAATCTGTTGAACGGTAGACCCCGTCCAACACATCTCTCGAGATCACCGTCCCGTCGACCATACACAAACACACACGGGAATAGAGTAAACATGAAAACTGAACTGGCGGAAAGTAATATGAAATAAATAATTCGCACGGAAAATAAGTAAATTCTAAGCCGACTTTCTCGTGGGTTTACTTACCTCCAACGCCTTTAAAATGTCCCGCAGTCGCCTCGAGATACGTACCCGACACCCGACTATAGCCTCCTAAGTCCCTGGTGTCCATTTATATAAACTTAATTTATCATGAAAATTTACAACAATTTCCTAAAACTTTTTAAGACAAATTGTTTATTTTGCGCTTTTCGAAGCAAACCCCCGCTAAAAGTCGCGTCCAAAAAATCCAAATATTTTATTTTTCATATATTCTATATATTTGGTCGCAATATGATTTTTCCATAATTTTTCTCATTTTTATGGAATTTTCCATGTTTTTTCCCAATTTTTCCTTTCTTTTTCCCATTTTCTATGTTTTTACTGTAGCACTGGGTCGGGTCGACCCAAACGGGTCGGACCCGACCCGTCCGGACCGGTCCTCGGGCCCGACCCGCCCTGGACCGCCCCGGCCCGCGTCCATCAGATTATAACCAAATTACCCAGGTTGATTCTTAATACAATATGTAGAATTCTAGTTTTGGTATTGCAACTTCAAAAATTCATATCTTTATGATTTCAAAACCAGATTAAGAACTTCAATATAGTTTGATTATCAGCTTGAAATGAGGAATCCAAGTATATAAATCAATTGTAAATACTTAATCATCTACCATCTAAAATTAACCTAAAACCAGAACTTGTTCTAATTTCAACTAAAAAGATGTGTACCTAATTAATGTAGCACCCTACCTTGAGAATTTCTCACCAACTCTCATGGATTCCTTCAACACCTTGATGATTCACTCCTCTCCAGCAATTCATTTTTCTTTTCCAGCAAAAATGAACGAGTGATTTGGTTTGCATGTTGTTTGATCACTAATGTTATCTATTAAAATGATGTTCCTTCCTAGCCCTTGATCTTCATGGATTTATGTATCTCGAGGAATATCTAATGGCCACCTCTTGCCATATATCTCACTAACTCACACTAACTCAGCCTCAAGTGGCACCATTTCATTACTCACCTAGTTCTTAGATGTGTCAATGTGTATCTCTAGACCAATCCTATGCTTTCCATTTAATTTACTTAACTATAGGCCTTTAATTTGATTTACATTAACAAACACAACCATAGGCTTATAAGTTGTAACAACCCATTTTATTAAATTTGCTCAAATCTGCGTGGACGCTGCGGTAGGCTAGGACACACGGGGACCTAGGTACGCTGTTTATTGTGTGTTAGATGTCTATTTGCGGTGCAATTTATTGAAATACATCGCAAGTGTGTATGTTGCATAATAATACGTGCGAGATTGTGTGAACTGTATTCGCCTCGATATATGTGTCGACGCGGGTACTGGGTTGTTGATGAGACCGAATATTAGGTCGGGGAAACTAAAACATATAAATTAAATAAAAATTGGCCATGTAACTAATATGGAATGGGTATTAGGTGGCTGGTGACGCGGTGGTACGCGTATATCGCGGTTCGGACGCAAAATCGGGCGTCGAGACTGCCGAAAACACAGGCGAGTGTCCCAGCTGTGTCACACTGTGGTGTCGAGTAACAAAGTCAACAACACTTATCCTAAGGCACCATTTTTTCTCTCACCTATACCTCACACACACACCCCACGCACACACACCCGATCAAGGTGGGAGGCCCGAGAGAGAAGAAGGAACCGAGAGAGGAGGAGGAGGAGGAGGAATGAGAGAAGAGAAGGTGGAGACGTCACGATCGAGGTGAGTATTCGTGCTTTTTTGTTGTGACTTTAGTACGTTGGCCATGGTGGCCGAGAGGGAGGTTCGGCCATGGAGGACGAACCGAGGTTCTCCCCTGCCATCGATTCCACTGGGGTTGGGGTGGAGAGCAACCCCAACCCAAAAGCAAGAAATTAAAAAAAAAAAAAAAAAAAAATTCTGATCGAACCAACGAACTAGTTCGATCAGATGAGGCGCGTGTGCACCCACCCATGGGCTGGGCCCAGAACGGGCCAGGCTCGGCCCATAGTCGGGTCCGATTCGGTTAGGTCAACCTGACCCAAACCATTTTTTTTTTAAAAAAAAAAGAAAATGAGAAAAAGAGAAGAAAAAGAAAGAAAAATTTGGAAAATTCCAAAAAAATTGGGAAAATTTCGAAAAAGAAATATATTTCGATAGAATAAATAGAAATTGATAAAATTCTATGAAAAAGATATGTGGGAATGTCGGACGCAACTTTTTGCAGGGTTTTGCCTCGAAAAATGCGAAATGAACAATTTGGCCTAATTTTTTTTGAAATTTGTTGTAAATTGTCATGCTAAATTAAATTATTGATAAATGGACATAGGTTGACACGGGTGATCAATTGGCGACCAAAGACTCAGTGGACTTGGACCCAGGGATTGATTACGGGGTATTGAAGTGCGTTGTGAGATTTGTAAAACCCAATGAAAAACTCTTGAGTCTTTATTTTGTTTTGTAATTCCATTCAATTCCAGTATTTAATTGTGGTCATTCTTATATCTATATCTTGTCGTTGTTTACACGGTTGGTTGAGTTACTCCCACCAAATTTTATGTTGTGTGTCTATGCATTTTAAACCATAACATGTGTATCAGGAGTTCTCGGTGGATAACGACCCGAGCTAATGAATTGATACTTGTGTCGGTGCGTCGTAGGTCTACCCCGGCCACCGAGAGGGACCAGGTGATAGCTAGTTGGGTGTAGGGTTGGCAAAAATACGGGACCGGACATAAACGGGATCGAACACTCATTTTATAATGATTAAATTTGGTGTCTGGACCCGGTCCCTTTTTAAAATAGGCATTTTTTTGTCCAGTCCCGTATGTTTGTAAAACATACGACTCCCGTTTTGTTCGATTTTTTTGTCCAAGCAGCGATATGAGGAAAGCAGAGACAGTCGCCGACGCCCGACGAGGCTGAAAGAGAGGCAGTGCAGTGGCGACTGGCGAGCGAGAGCTGGAAGGAGAGGGTGACGGGCCGACCGCCGACGACACGGGTGAGGCTGTGAGGCCGTACAACAGGTGAGGCCGAGGCTGCACAAGCGGTGCCTCGGTGGCGACTGGCGAGCGAGAGCTGGAGGGAGAGGAGGGTCATGGGCCGACCGCCGATGGCACGGGTGAGGCGGTGAGGCCGCACCGCCGGTGAGGCCAAGGCCGCACAGCCGGTGCCGCGGTGGCGACTGGAGAGCGCGAGACGGCAAGAGCGGCGACTGGCGAGCGCGAGACGGCTTGAGCTAGAGGGAGAGGCACATCTGGATCTGGTGGCGACTGGCGAGCGCGAGCCAGCGAGATGGTGGTGACTGGAGGGAGAGGCAGATGGTGGCGATGGCGAGTCGACTGGCAGATGGTGGGAGAGGCGGAGCCGCAGATGGTTTGGTGAGAGAGATAGTGAGAGAGTCGGTGAGAGTTGTGAGACTGTGAGTGTGAGAGTGTGTGTGAAATTAGGTTATGGAGTGTGAAATTACCTATATGCCCTTCAAATTAATCACTAAACGGGTACCCATTTTTTAAAATTTTTGTCCAGACCTGGTCCCGTATTTTTAAACGGATATAAAACATTGTCCAGACCCGTATGTTTTTCACAAAAATATTGCCCGGACCCATTTAAAACGGGTCCGAAAAAAATCGAACAAACGAGGGTGCGCCCACTAGTGGGATCCTGAGAAGGTATTCCGAAGTATGGTTTAGTCTGACTGGAACAGACACACATACATTTGCACTTTATTGTTATTTATGCATGCGATGTCCTACTTATAGTTGCATGTTTATATTTCGCATGTTTATTTAACAGTATTTATTGAATTCCATTTGCTTATTTGAATACTCAGAGGAGTTCCTTGGGATTTTACTGATTAGGCTCGTCATCCATTTTCTTCTGTGATGATTGAGTACAGATGCGAGTACAAGTAAAGGCAAGGGAATCTTAAGCGACTACTTCTAATTGCCTATTATCACGAACTACTCGTACGTGTGTTTTGTTTTGATATTTTGATTCTTTGGGGAACTGGGGAATATCGTGACCTTGTACATGGATATACCTTATATGCTACAGTTATCTACCTATATACAGAGTACTTTTCAGGGTTTTTCCACAATATGATTTGTTTAATTGATTATTAATACTTCTTGCATTTACATATGCCTTTCGCTGAATATGTCATTTATACGATGTACACACAAGTGGATACGAATTCTGAGATAGAAATAGGAGGTGCAGGTGCCGTACACGTGTAGTAGGGCCAACTGGCAAGGAGTACACGGAGACATGTCACCCCGGGCGGCGAGGACCGCCACATAAGTAATTCTTTATTTCATATTAGTATTAAATAAGACTTACCAAAATGCTAACTACCCGGTTCCCTAGCTTGCACGCTACTCGAGGCTCGTCCCCGCTCTCGTCTCGACGCCTACAACTGTACAAACCGACTTAGTAAGTCTACACAATACATAACACTAGGCATACATCGATACAAAAAATACAATATACCTCGTCCACGTGCCTCGGTCGGTGCACGTATCACGGTGTAGGCCCCACGTCAAGGGTCGGTGATCCTGATTAAGGAATTAAAATGGAGGTTAGAGATTTTGGCCGCGAAAAAAAGATCATGTTGTTCAATTAGTTTCAAGTGTTAGTCTTGATCAAAGAGTATTTAATATGCCTACTATTTCTCAAGTTATTGCTATTTGGATAGATGATAATACATGTGCTCAGCCAACTAAGAGGTATATCCTTGTCTATAGTCACTCTGGAAGTAGCCATAGAATCAATTACTACTACGGTTGTTATGATCCTTTACAATACCCTTTATTATTCTCGTATGGAGACGTTGGTTGGCACGATGGAATTCAGAGAAAAATCACCACTGAATCACATAGAAATTACAACGCAGAGCCCATTCTTGATCCTCCTTTAGTCAACTCTACTGAAGAGTTACTTGATAATGAAAATGAAGGTAAATGTTTCCATTTCCTTCATTAAATAATTTACTTAGTTTATAACTTTTTTTCATACTGAAGTTAAATATTTTTTTTTATTTTCACAGTATATTCTAGACGAAAAAGGAATTGTGTATCTTGTCGCGAGTATTATTGTTATAAACTTCAGATTAGGGAGCGAGGAATTTTATTCTATTACATTCTAGTAGACTTTTGCAGCAGTACGTTGTTGATATATGTATGTCAAGTTAGAGACATCTATGTTAGATTTTATTCATCATAAATAAGATGAGATACGTTCAGAGTTGTACCAATGGATTATGGATTCTATTGATATGGGTGAAACCGTTGGTTCAAATATTGGACGTAGGATTATTCTTCCAACATCTTTTATAGGTGGGCCAAGAGACATGCGTAAGAGGTACATGGATGCTATGGCATTGGTTCAACGTTTTGGCAAACCTGACATCTTCCTCACTATCACTTGCAATCCTTATTGGCCAGAAATACAACAAGAGCTTCGATTTAATGATTACGTGCAAAATAGACATGATCTTGTTGCTCGTGTTTTTAAATCAAAGTTGGAGTGCTTGAAAATGAAATAATGAAAAAACAAGTATTTGGTCCAGTTGCAGCATATGTTTATGTCATTGAACTTCGAAAACGAGGTCTTTCCCATGCACATTTTCTTATTGTTTTACAACCAGCGGTGAAATTAATAGAACCTGTAACATTTGATTTATTCGTACGTGTGGAGCTTCCCGATGATTCAGTTCACCACCACTTATATACCGTTGTTGTGAAACATATAGATTTCATTCAATACAAATAGATTTGTGTGCGGACAAGCTTCAACGCAAAAATCAATGGACACCAACGGCCGAGTTTCCATTTCCAAATGTACCAAAACGGGTCACCAAATCATTTTTTGTTGGTAGTCGCTAAAAATTTAGGCTTAAGAAGAGTTATGTAGTTCCAATGGAGAGGCTTAAATAAGATAAAAGTTTGCATACAATTGTTCTTTTTATCCACTTTAATCTAGAGGTGTTATAATTCATATGTAGTTTTAGTCATTTTTTTAAAAATGGAGATGCTATTTTGAATCTATATTGTTTAAGGATCGCTTTAATTACAATATTGGACAAATATGAGATTTAAATACATATGTTGAGCTACATATTAATTATAATTTGAAAACAGATGCGCTCATATCGTTGAAAAAAATAGTTAGTCAGTGAGAGACTAAACCAATTAAAAAAAGTAATATTCTTGTACAAGCAAAAATCACTTGAATATTTTATTGTATAATTTCTTCCATATATGTTGTTGAAGCTTAATGAAATTTATAACGCATTCTATTAAAAAATAATGTATTTTAGATGACATTATACTTGTTTTGAGTACTTGTATTTTCCATTAATATTCTAACATCCAACCTTATTGCGAGTTTGTTCATGAACTAGCAAACTATCACCCACAGATTAAGAGAAATGCAATAGCAAACATGAAAAACACACTATAAACTATAAAGAACCAATTTTGATCATTAATCATAAAAATTAAGAAACTGAATTCTCATTGCATCGAATGTTGATTGTTAAATCACACATGTACACTTACTAAGTAAAAATCGGATCTAGACTTGCAATAAACATATGTTTCATATATGATGAAGCTAATTGATCATTAATCAAATGATTGGAGTGTATATGAAGAACGATTGGAGTGTATATTAATTTGTGTTATATTACCATTAACATCTCCTTAATTCTAGAAAGAAAAAAAAATGCATGCTAGATATATAGACACTATTAAGGATATGTATGTGGAGTAGTAACGAGTATAAAGACATTTAGAGGAGCTACAAAAGAATTTCCCATTACGATAGGACTACATCAAGGATCGACTTTAAGCCCATATCTATTTACTTTAGTTATAGATGAACTAACTAGACATATTCAAGAGGATATACCATGGTGTATGTTATTTGCGGATAATAATGTCTTAGTGGATGAAACTAAAGATGGAGTGAATAGGAAATTAGAACTCTGGAGGAATACATTAGAATCTAAAGGCTTTAAGTTAAGTATGATGAAAACCGAATACATGCACTGTGAGTTTGGAAACACTAGACATCGAGATGACGGTGTGGTAAAATTAAGGGAAGTGGAAGTTCCTAAGGTAAACCACTTTAGACACCTAGGATCAATCATACAAAATGATGGTAACATTGAAAATGATGTCACACATAGAATTCAAGCTGGATGGAAGAAATGGCGGAGTGCAACATGGGTGATTTGTGATCGAAATGTTCCTACTAAGTTAAAAGGAAAATTTCATAGGACCGCAATTAGGCCAGCTATGCTCTATGGAAGTGAATGTTGGGCGGTAAAGCAACAACAATTACATAAAGTGAACGTAGCAGAAATGAGGATGCTTAGGTGGATGTGTGGTAAAACTCGTAAAGATAGAATAAGAAATATAGAAATTCAAAGACAAGAAGGAGTAGCACCAATTGATACAAAGATTAGGGAAGGGCCGTTGCGATGGTTTGGTCACCTGCAAAGACGGCCTACAAATGCCCCAACTGGAAAACTTGACTCAATAGAAACTGTAGAAATTCGACGAGGTTGGGGCAGACCAAAGTTAACATGTGATGCATTAATTAAGAGGGATTTGAATGGTTTGCAAAGCTCACCATCAATTGCACTTAATCGAGCACAATGGAAAAGTTTGATCCATGTAGCCGACCCCAATTAATTTGGGATTGAGGCTATTTTGTTGTTGTTGTATCCATTTACTTAGTTATTAAAGATTCTCGATAATGTCAACATCATGCTCTATGGAAGTGAATGTTGGGCAGTAAAGCAACAATAATTACATAAAATGAACGTAGCAGAAATGAGGATGCTTAGGTGGATGTGTGGTAAAACTCATAAAGATAGAATATGAAATATAAAAATTCAAATACAAGTAGGAGTAACACCAATTGATACAAAGAGTAGGGAAGGGCGGTTGCGGTGGTTTGGTCACCTGCAAAAAGGGCCTACAAATGCCCCAACTAGAAAACTTGACTCAATAGAAACTATAGAAATTCGACGAGGTAGGGGCAGACCAAGGTTAACACGGGATGCATTAATTAGGAGGGATTTGAATGGTTTGAAAAGCTCACCATCAATTGCACTTAATCGAGCACAATGGAAAAGTTTGATCCATGTAGCCGACCGCAGTTAATTTGGGACTGAGGCTATGTTGTTGTTGATAATGTCAACATCATTGACTCCAATAAGAGATATCTGCACAATAGAACATACACTTAAGGTAAGAGTGAAAATAACAAGGAAATGGTATTCAACGAATTTGAAAACAGATGCGCTCATATCGATGGATGTTATTTTGCTTGATGAGAATGTGAGTTCTATTTCAATTTCTTTTAAATGCAATTATTTCTTATAAACTTTGTCTTGCATTAACAATCATATAACAAATTTTTTTTATAGGACGACCATATACATGCAACCATACCCATCTATTTGACTCCTGATTTTGAGTACCTCACAGAAGGCAAGGTCTACAACATTTCGAACTTCAAATTGAAAAGAAAAATATTGCACAAGGTTGTAAGTCACGACTACGTGATACGCTTAACAAGTGATGCCTCTGTACAAGAACACACGGGCAGCGTAAAAATTCGAAACCACAAATTTGAAATAGTTCAATTTGAAGAATTGACAAAACGTCAAGACAGTTTCATTCAATCATCGGGCAAGAAAAAAAAATCAATAGCAAAAATACATGAATTCCACTTTTTTATATAACTTTCAATATTGCTAATTTTTTGTTCTTTATAGATGTACTAGGACGTCTTGTTTGAATAGGCGAGCTTGTAGATCAAGAAGTTAAAGGAAAACAAAAATAGTCAAAAAACTTGTTTTGCGTATTCAAATAAACATGTATATATATTTTTGCGAAATTACTTTTTACAAAAAAATTATCCATTGTGTTTTGCAATTTAATCCTACGTTTCATCTACAGAAACAAACAAGTGAACGCAACATTTTGGGGCCGAAAAGCAATTGAAACAAGTAGTGAGTTTAGCAATTACCTCAACTTATAGAGGTAATTGTTGCAAGTTTATTTATTAAAACACATGTACAAGGTTGCTTAATTTCTACATACTTTGTAACATTAATGCTGAATTTATTTTTACTTTTCGATCCATGCAAATATTAAAACTTTTATCAACAGGTGAACCAACACTTTTCTCAACAAATGCTACAAAGATTTACACAAGTCCAGATATTCAATAAATCACATCATTCATGAAATGATATGCAATTTCTTTTAACCATATGCGTCGTTTCATATGTAATGCGTAAATTACATTACATTCCATGACATATTCTTTTTCTTATTTTTTCAATTGCAGAGAACCACTGAGTAAATAAGTTTAATTGATTCGAGAAAATAATGAAAATTTTAATATCAAGGCAGAAACTATGACTGTAGAGGAAGTGAAACGCCAAAGATCAAAAGCTACAATAATACATTACCAATTATATTCTAAATAATAGTATATGACTTGTTCGCTAAATTAAACTAATTGTTAATTTTTCACACATGAATTGTTCGTTGGTTGCAAAGTGAAAATCACATCAATAAATTCAAGTGGTTCTTGACATTACAATACTTGTCATTTTAACATGCATCTTTGACACTTATTAGCCTTACATTAAAATTGTATATTATTAAATTTCATTTTCCTAAGATTATTTTTTGTTGTACTCTATATACATATATCTTGTCAAAACTCTAATTGATGACCATTACATTTGTTTTTAGGTTCAAAGTTCATGTACGCGTCGAAGACAATTCGGGGTCCACAACTTTTGTTCTATTTGATAGCATAGTGAAAAATATTATTGGTAAAGACAATAGCGAAAGAATCTTGAATGAGGCATCTTCAGTACGTCTTTTTTTAATTTAGAATACAAACTAATTGAATGCATATGCAATATTTTGTATAATCTATATTTTATTCATTTTTATGCTCCTTTTGTCCTAATTTATTTTTTGCTTCTATTGTCAGACATATGGAAAGAATGAGATCCCAATAGAACTATCCCAAATTGTAGGAATAAGTTTTACTTTTAAACTAAAACTTACTAATTACAATTTAGCCAATGGAAATGAAAATTTCACCCTTTCAACCATATGTAATGAAGAAAATAGAGATAATTTTTGTCATTATGAGGTATTTATTTTATTTTACAGTAACTTACGAGATTGCATTTGGAATATGATTTAATTTTACATGTTCTCTTATTCTTGAAAATGATAGGGGAAGTTGTCAAATGATATTTCAACACATAAATACAAAGTCGACAACATCCAAGAAGTCAACATGAAAAGAAAAAGTATTGATAATGATATGGGAATCAATAAGCGTCCAAGAAAATATTGTTATGTTGAGTAAGTTATTTGAACTTACATATTATTAATTAGTTACTTATAATATTTATAAATAAACTAATATAATGTATTTCTTATGCAGTGATGACGAAGATGAAGTATAGTCAACTTCATGAATATTCTACAAAATACGAAAGATTTTTTATATTTAATTTTTAGCAGTATGCTTTTCATATTTTCATTATCATCTTTTCAATTTATTTAACATTGTATATTAAATTTAATATTTAATATTTATATTAAATGGTTTGTTCAAACTCATAAATATTATTTTAATTTTAATTATATATTTAGTTGCTTATTAAATTTACATTGTTGTAACTACAATGCATGGCTCATATCCTATTATAATCTATTTTTAAAGTTATATATCAATCTATCTATCATTAATCAGGAGTAGGAAAAAGTTGAGTTGTGTGCAATTAGTAAGTTCGATGTTCTTTAGGTCATGGTTAGCATTTTGTATGACATGATTCTCATCTTTTTATATCGCTTCCAAGAATTCTAGCATTAGTTATTTATTTGAAAAATGGCAATTTGTTGATGGCTTGATGCCTTGTTCCATCCATAAGCACAAGATTGTCATCTTTGTTAAGCATGAAAATTCCACTTTAGTTTATTGTTATTGAATTTTGTTATTGGTACATCACTATTTATTGATGTCTTTTCTTGTTCACTTTAAATGATTTTCATTAGTTCGTAGATTTGGTTTTCAAATGATTGTTACTTCTTACAGGGGTGTATTCAATTGAGATTTTAATAGACTTTTGATTACTTTTAATTACTAAAAAAGTTTAGGTGTATTCAATTAAAACTTTTAGAGAGTTTATAAAAGTAAGGTGTATTCAATGTGAACTTTTATAGACTTTTTAAAAGTCTATAAAAGTTTTGAAGTATTCGATTTAAACTTTTAGAGAGTTTATAAAAGTAAGGTGTATTTAATTTTTTAGTGACTTTTGTGGTTTGGTTACAAATCTAGACTTTTATAAGGTGTATTTAATTTTTTAGTGACTTTTGTGGTTTGGTTACAAATCTAGACTTTTATAGACTTTTTGTATAAAAATATACATAAAGAAATCTTCAACTTCTTTTCACCTCAACCAAAAACTTTTAGAAACTTCTAATTTTCGTTTGTTCCCTTATTCAATTAAGACTTCACTGTTCATAAGGTATTTTCTTATCAATTATTTTTATCAACTTCTCCAACCACTCCACGACTCATGGATTTCATTGCTCACTTATTATACTCTAATGTCTATGTTTATGAAAATGATATTGTTATTAATATATAAGATGTCATTCTTGCATCATTGTATATTTTTATACTATTTTTTGACAAAGAAGTTTCGTTTATTAAGTGCATAATTATAATCTCAAAAAGTGTAATATTATTATTTTTGAAGAAAATAATCATTTTTTTTCAAATGCAAGAAGTGCATTTTAAGAAATTTAAACAATCATTCTTAAGGAAAAAATATTAGTTTTTTTTACTTAAGTCAAAAAAGTACAAAATTTTTACACAATGATCTTACTTATTCTTTTTTGCCACTAAAAGATTATTCATTTACATATTTGTTTTGTTGATATTTATTTACTTATTTGTTATGTTACTATTTTGATAGTAACTCATTAATATGTATATACGATTTTTTTATTAAAATATAAAAATACTTTCAAAAAAATTAGTAATAGTTATTAAGAAAAAGAAATATAATTATGCCTTGACCGATCATCAAAATCATGTTTAAGAAGTTCACAAAAATCACTAAAAATTTTAAATATTGATAAAAGTCATCAAAATGAAGTTCACGTAAAATTTCATCGAAGTCTTTAAAAGTCTACGAAAATCTATAAACTTTAGAAAAGTCATCTACTTATAAAAGTAACCAAAAGTCTATTAAAATCTTAATTGAATACACCCATGTTAGTTATTACATTGAGATAGTTTGATTAAGAGTGTACTATATGGTTATCGTGGTTTTGAAAGTACTAGCAGCCCCATGAATTGGGAACAAATTATTCCAACAAGCAAAAGTTTTCCATAAAAACTGATGAATATTGTTGGCACCATACAAACAGTCATTCTTCAATCAGAGTAGGAACAAAATTTGAAGGAAAAAAATCAGAATTTTGCTTTGTGGGCAAGATCCTCAACATTCTCAATGGCTAACATAATGTCACAATAATGAGAAAACACATGAACTTAAGTTGGCTAAGATGCGAATGTACCAACATGGAGTTCGAAGCAGTTCTCAAGGACTTCTCGCTTAAATCTCAGAAAAATCTCAATTATGCAATCGTGAACGAACAAATTCTTCTAGCTTGTCCCATACTTCGCAACACCTCTGTCCTGGTGTCTTTTATTCTTGCTGATCTAAAAGTCTCAAAAATATGGTTTGATGTACTAAGAAGTAAACATGTGATCATGTGATCATTTGATTCATTTGTCACTTAGCATGCACGTATAAAATGTATAGTGCTAAAAAGAGACTGTTGCCCAAAATAGATAGATCTACCCACAAAAAATGTAACAAATTAGTTAAGTTATCTTTGGCACTTTGTATTAGGTGTGTCTTTTTTTTTATATCAAAAGGAGACAGAATGTCTGGTTACAACTGACAAAATCTAGGAAATGATACCCCAATAATATCCTCTCTCAATATCGTAAATAAAGCCGATGGGCAATGTTCAAGGATATGGCTCCCCATCGCGTGATGTGCTGCATACGACGCCAACCAATCAGCGGCCCGGCTCCCCTCACGATGGATGTGAACGATACGAATGAACCATCTTCGCTGCAATAGTTGCCGAATAAGAGAAACAATGTGTCGATGTTGATTGAGTGAGATATTTTCACCATTCAACAAATCTACCACGCTTTTGTTATCCAATTCTAATACTACCTGCCGAAAACCCATATCCCATGCTAATTGGAGTCCCTGGAGTGCTCCCCAGAGTTCCGCCCCAAAAACCGAGGTCTTCCCGATATTAACCATAAAACCACCTATCCAGTCACCATAAGCATTTCTGATTAGACCGCCCGCACTTGCTCCGTAAGGTTCCTTCTTCAAAGCTCCATCCGTGTTGACTTTAACCCAATGTGTCGGTGGACAACTCCAACCAATCAAATGCTCCTTTGAGGGAGAATCACGTTTGAGGGAGGTGAAGAAATCATTGGCCTGTTGGAAGGATTTGGCTTTGGCAATGATCATATGACAGAGTTCCATATGAGAGACTGTCTCTTCGCCAATGACTATTATGTTGCGTCTGTTCCATAATAGCCAACACGTAGTGGCAAAGAATATCGGCCATTCCACCCCTATGATCTGGGTACTGCACATCAGATTTTTGACTAGCCATTCTTGGACTGGTAATGATGGAAGGGATCCCAATTGTTCTATTGAGAGAAAGTGTCCCCAGATTAAGACAGACCTGGGACATTCTCTAAGAATATGATTGAGGGATTCTGAGTTACCCCCACACAGATCGCAACCATCGAAGTCAATCATATGCCTCCGATGTCTGACTTCATTCGTGAGGAGTGCATCATTGAAGGCAAGCCAGAGGAACGTCCGTACTCTCTCAGGAACTGCACATTTCCATATCATCTTCCATCCAACATTCCCTACAGACCAAGGCATATGTGTTAGTAAGGTGTATGCAGAGGATGTAGAGAACTTACCTGATTCTGAATGAGACCAGTAAACCGAGTCCTCATCCGAACTTTGGGGGATCGGGGGTGGTATGGCAGCGATACGTAATAGCACCTCTGCGGGAAGGTAAGCTTCGAAGTCCGCCCAACACCATCCTCCAGATTCATTGACATAGGAACACAAAGTATCACCCCGTCTAGATTCCAAGATGGGGGTTGTCGTCATCTCGATGAGAGGTTTAACTCCGCCCACCCATCTGTCGAGCCAAAAGCGAATTGTGTGGCCATTACCTATGGCCCAGTTTAAGCCTCCAAGTAATAGGGACCGAGATCTTGCGAGATATTCCTCCAAGCATGCGAACATTTACCTGGGGTAAGCACATTCGGGATCGTATCGCTGGGGATGCCATATTTGGCTCTCATTAGTTTGACCCATAAGGCATTTGGATTAGTGATCAATTCCCAACCCAATTTCATGATGAAGATCTATTCATATCATACATATTTCGCATTCCTAGACCACCGTTTTTTCTAGGTTGGCAAACGTTTTCCCAAGCAACCAAACTCGACTTCCTAGAACCATTTTACGGTACATGAACTTGCCTTCGACATGTTACAATTCAACAATTGTTTTCAATATGCAATTCTGCTGTCATATATTGATTTTTTTAATAAGAGCTATCATATATATTGAATTGGAAAAGATCTATCTCAAAATTCTTATGAATAGATGAGTTATGTGGATTTTAGGACCATTAATGCAGTTTGACATTTGATTGAGTAGTCTCGTACAATGTTAACTTTGAAATAATCACTTCTACTTTTGTTTAGATACCTTTTTCATTTTCTATAAACTTTCAGTACCTCCTAATTTCAGTGGACAACTCAAATTACTTTCAAACCCGATTTTTCCATAAACTCTACAACCTGTTATACTTACCTTTTCTATAATTTTTTTTCAACTTTGAGAATTTAATTAATCATTTACCGCTGCCAAACTTTATTGCAATTTGTTAAATAGGATGATCGAAAAGCCCGCTGCTTATGGAAAGTTAGAAATGGCAAATCACTTTAAGCTAAGGTGTAACGACCCAAATTTTAATTACGCCGTTATTATGGATTATTTTCAGACTTAGACGACAGCTCAGATCCACATGGATACCGCAGATAGGGCAGGGCACGCCGACTAGGTAAATAGTGATTATGTGATTGTTTGTCTATTTGCGATGTTGTATATCAAGTTAATTACCTAGCATCGCATGTGTGTATTTATATCATTAAATCGAGCGAGATAGTGTAACGGGTGTTCGCCTCGAGAAACGTGTCGAGACGGGTACTGAAGAGCGAACTGTGGGTACATTAGGTCGGGGAAACTAAAACACACAAATTAAATAAAAGATTAGTCAAGTAACTACTATGGAATAGATATTAGGTGGCTAGTGACGCGACGTTACGCGTATATCGCGATTCAGACGCGAAACCCAGGTGTCGAAACGTTCGAAAACACAGAGAATGTCCTAGCGGTGTCACACTTTGGAGTCAATGACACAAAGTCAACTAGCTTACCTTACTTAAACTCCACCATACACCACCATCATTTTCTCCTCTCACTCACGTCACTCTCTCTCACACCCACAAACACACTCGACACTCACACACGGGCGGAGAGAGGGGAGAAGAAACAGGGAGGAGGAGGAGAAGGAGGAATCGGGAAGGAGAGAAGAGAGGGCGGAGAAGCCGGGAATGAGGTAAGTCATTACTTTTGTTGTTGTTCTGGGCATCGGTGTCGGCCATGGTGGCTGACGTGGGGGAGGGGTTCGGCCAAGGAGGCCGAACCAGGTCGAGGTGGAGATGACAAGGGTGTCTCCCCCTACTATCGAGTCCACTAAGGTTGGGGACGTGCGTCTCCAACCAGAAGAAAAGAAAACGTCTCTACTGGAGAAGAAGATGAGGTGGGGGAGGGGTGCATGCACGCGTGTGCGTGCGTGCAACCCCTGGACCGGGCCGGGCCGGACCAGGTCCGACCCAGGTAGGTTGGACCGAGTCAGCCCGACCCAGGTGGACCCAAACCGGGTCAGGCCGACCAGGTTGGACCGGGTCAAACCCAGTCCAGGGACCCACCCATATATTTAAATAATATAATATTAAATTTTAATTTAAAAAATAGTTTTAAATTGAATAAATTACATAAAAATAAGAAAAATAGGTGGAAAATTATGGAAAAAAATCCAGAAAATCATGAAAAATATTAAAAATGGTTTAATTGGACACCATGAAATTAGGAGACCACAATAGGAGTCGGGCACGTTTCTCGAGACGTGAGTGGGACTTCAGAGTGCGTTTTTGAGGTACGTAAGATTTCATATGTAAGTCACTGAGGGTTTATTTTTCTATCGTTGATTTATATTCCTTGTTATTGTACTTTATTCCGTGATACATTTAGGTTGGTGGTCGAGTTACTCCCACCTGATATTCGTAGTGTACTTATGACACACTAGGCTGTAGCACGTGTGATTAGGCACTCGTGAATTGTGACCCGAGTTGCATTAAGGGTGCACGTGTCGGGCAAGCACCGCGAGGAACCAGGTGAAGGGAAGTGGGGGCACCTACTGAAAGGATCCTGGGGGTCCGAAGTACAGCTTAGTCTGACCGGGACGAGTACACATTTTGTTTTCTCTCGTGTTATTTATTCATGTGATGATCTTAGCACAATTGTCTGTTTAGTTTTCGAATGATTATTTGACATGTTTATTGGCATCTATTTATTTTCTTATAAATGTTCGGTGTACTTCGTTTAAATCTTACTAACTGTACTCTCCATCTGGTTTTTTGTGATGGTTGAGTGCAGACCCTAGTTGTAACGGCCCAACCCTTGCCCTCGAGCCTTATCGAGACCGCACAAGCAGTGTGGCGCTTAACTAGGGAAACCCCAAGCAGCTCAATGGTACTCAGGGTTCGCATTAAAGCCCCTTAATGCGAGTTCGAACCCTGGGGGGGGCGAAAAACCACGGGGACTGTGGATGGTGTGGAGGTGCACGGGGTTTCCCTAGTTAAGCGCCACACTGCCTGTGCGGTCTCGATAAGGCTCGAGGGCAGGGTCGGGCCGTTACACTAGTACTATTAGGGGCAAGGGAATTTTGGGCGACTTCATTTGACTGCCCTCGGTCGAGGACCCACTAGTACGTGCGATTTTGATATTTTGCTTTACTTTTGGGTATTGGGAGACTGAATAGACATTGTACTTGTATATATTACTGCTTAGTATGGTCGCCTATATACAGAGTACTTTCCCGGGTTTTCCACAATAAGTGTTGCTCTTATAAATGATGTTTTATATGATGATAAATTTAATTGTTTTACTTGCTTTAAATTTTCCGCTAAACTGTAAAATGGGAAAAATACAAATAACTCAACTTAACATTTTGAATTTACTTAAAATGATGGATTAGAAGGCTGACTAGGCCTACGTTGACCTTGCGAGATTGGCTCGGGGTCCACGTGGGCTTAGGCTGGGCGGTGCCCAGTTTGTGAGAAATTGGGGTCGTCACATAAGGGAAGAGTGCTTGAGGGAATTCCAATTTATTGATGCCTACAGAACCATAAAGCAGAGGTATTTTGGTCATTTATTGATCCCCTATTTCCATAGTTTATTGCAATGTTTTATTCTTACTCCTAATATATATCTTTCTACACATTTTCTATGTACGATGATAGTATCAATTAAAAAGAGTTCGTAGCAATGATGACAAAAGATATAAAAAATCCTGATGTAAAGGAAAAATGAGAGCTTGAAGATGCACATGATAGATATACTTCATACAACAACAACAATAGCATAGCCTCAATCCCAAATTAACTGTGGTCAGTTACATGGATCAAATTTTTTCATTATGCTCGATTAAATGCAATTGATTGTGAGCTTTTCAAACCATTCAAATCCCTCAATGATAGATATACTTCATACGTACAAAAAAACAAACACTTCATCTAAACAAATTCTTTAGTGTGCATACCACAAGTGCTAATTTAGATTTTATAATTTTCTAAAAAATAGCTGCAACTGATTCCTCTCTATATCTCATTCAGATCCATGTAAGATACTTTCAACTATGTCTGAAATTGTGCATGCCAATTTCAACTATATTCTAATTATATATGTTTGGATTTATATTACATAGTTTGATTAAACTCATACATATTATTTAAATTTAAATTTTATATTCTATTGCATATTAATTTTATATTATTTATTTCTTTAATTAAAATCCCGCTAGGGTAGTCGTGCACAACAAGTTGACAAAGGGTGAGATTCACGAAGGTAGTCTGATTAGAAAGCCAAGATTTCACTTAGGGTGTGTTTGATAGCAAAAAAAATTTCAATGAGAAAAACTTTTTTTTTTAGCAAATCTTATTGAGAGAATTTTATAAAGAAAGTTTTCTCATAGTTGTTTAATTGCAAGAAAAAGAATTTTCTTTTATGGTTCAATCCGTGTGCGCATCTAAATCATTGTCGATGTCGGGCGGCTCGACGATGATGTTGGTGACGAAGCCGGAGACAAAGAGAGAAAGAAAGAATGTATATCCACAAAATAGTAGCAGATGTCAAGTTTGTTTGGGTGGAAGAAATGATCATGAGAGAGATTTTTAATTTTGCACATTAAATAAGGAAAATAGGGAAATATGATTTTTTTCTTGCAGTTACAAAACTATCAAACAATGAAAAAAAATTGCTAGACAAAAAACGTAAACAATTTTCTATGATTTTTTTTAATTTCTTTGCTATCAAACAAAATAAGTTCTTAGCATTCGCCCTCTCTCTCTCTCTCTCCTTCTCTCCACACCACCAAATCTAGGTTTTCACAGTTATTCTTTTCGATCGTCCTATCTCGTCTTTATTTCTTTCAATGTTTTTGCTAGATCGACCTAGTTTAAGCACTTCCGTGTTCAGCTTTATCGATTTCATGGTTCTTTGTGTCTTGTTTTTAGATCGGTTGTAGAATCTGGCGTCGATTTGTTCAGATTTCGTTCTTCTGTTCGAGGAGTTGTTTTATTTTTTTCTTCCACTCGTTCAGGGTTCGTGTTTTCGTCCGTTTTCGTTGAAAATGAGAGAGTGCATTTCGATCCATATTGTCCGGGCCGGCATTTTTTTGTTTATTCATCATTCATGTGTTTGCTGAGTTTTTCTTTTTCTCTTCAGATGGTTGTTGGGCGCTCAGCTTTGCCTAAAACGAGGTTTTTTTCTCCGTAACGAGTGAGCTCTCAAAGCGACAACTACGAATCTTCTCAACAAAGTTTTGTTTCTGTTTTTTGATCAAAAGATTGACTGATCTTTGATGAAATCCTTCAAAATGACGCTTTGCCTGCTATATCTCCTTCTATCTGCTTCTTTGAATTTCAATCGCTTTTTCGCGGAGTCACAACCAGATCATGCAATTGTAAGGAAAAACAAGTTTCGAGAACGAGAGGCTAGCGACGATGCCCTTGGATATCCTAGCGTGTGAGTGAATTATGGGTTTCTATCTTTACATCGACTCATCTATATGATTCCTGAAATAGTGCTGTATTTGTTTATCGCATTCTATAGTTTTTAAGTCACCATCAATTGCACTTAATCGCTCAAGGGAAAAGCTTGATTCATGTAACCGACCTCAATTAATTAATTTGGGACTGAGGTTATTGTTGTTGTTTGTATTCTATAGTTTTTAATCTCTACTTGACCGGCGTATTCGGTTATCGTCAATTAATTCGTCGTGAAATTTCCCTCATTTTTCTTTCCTCAGAGACGAAGACTCATTGTTGAACACACAATGCCCTCGTAATTTGGAATTGAGATGGCAAACTGAAGTCAGCTCTAGTATTTATGCAACTCCTTTGATTGCTGATATCAACAGGTGACAACTCAAGTGCCTTAATTTCTTAAATTTCATTTTCTCGTGCTTTGTTTCTTATAAGCAATTCATGTATCAGTCAAAAGCATGGTTATAGATGCCAAAAGATTCCCTTGCATAAAGCAGAGGAGAAAATTAATCTCTCAACTAAGCAAAATAAACACACTCCCAAATTGTTGGCCCGCCTCAAGTACATGAATCAAATTTGAACTGATAGTGTGCAATAGCAGTCCACTCTCTTAGCCAATCTTATTCCTACAGTGTACATCCTACAAAGTGTATGCCTCTCACCATTCACAAGGTGGCCCTACAGCTGATTGATGGAATATCTTAATTAAAGAATAAATAAAGAACTTACAAGATATCTTGAACATTGCATAGGAAGATCTTGAACGTTTTGCCAAGACCTTATGGTGTTTTAGTACATATGTAATTGTTTGCCCAATTACCTATTTAAATTTTTTGAAAGGTTGGGACTGTTCTAAATATGTGAAAAAGTGTCCCAAGTTCTATCAACTGTCAAAAACCCAACCTTAGTTAAAAGGATATAATACCATTAATAATAACTTAGATAATGAAACAACAACAACAACATAGCCTCAGTCCCAAATTAATTGGGGTCGGCTACATGGATCAAACTTTTCCATTGTGCTCGATTAAGTGCAATTGATGGTGAGCTTTGCAAACCATTCAAATCTCCTTAATTAATGCATCCCATGTTAACTTTGGTATGCCCCAATCTCGTCGAATTTCTACAGTTTCTATTGAGTCAAGTTTTCTAGTTGGGGCATTTGTAGGCCGTCTTTGCAGGTAACCAAACCATCGCAACCGCCATTTCTTAATCTTTGTATCAATTGATGCTACTCCTACTTGTCTTTGAATTTCTATATTTCTTATTCTATCTTTATGAGTTTTACCACACATCCACCTAAGCATCCTCATTTCTGCTACGTTCACTTTATGTAATTGTTGTTGCTTTACCGCCCAACATTCACTTCCATAGAGTATAGCTGACCTAATTGCGGTCCTATAAAATTTTCCTTTTAACTTAGTAGGAACATTTTGATCACAAATCACCCCCGTTGCACTCCGCCATTTCTTCCATCCAGCTTGAATTTTATGTGTGACATCATTTTCAATGTTACCATCATTTTGTATGAGTGATCCTAGGTATCTAAAGTGGTTTACCTTAGGAACTTCTACTTCTCCAAATTTTACCACACCGCCATCTCGATGTCTAGTGTTTCCAAACTCACAGTGCATATCTTCGGTTTTCGTCATACTCAACTTAAAGCCTTTAGATTCTAATGTATTCATCCAGAGTTCTAATTTCCTATTCACTCCATCTTTAGTTTCAATGTTTCATCCACTAAGACAATATCATCTGCAAATAGCATACACCATGGTATATCCTCTTGAATATGTCTAGTTAGTTCATCATTAACTAAAGTAAATAGATATGGGCTTAAAGCCGATCCTTGATATAGTCCTATCGTAATGGGAAATTCTTTTGTAGCTCCTCCAAATGTCTTTATACTCGTTACTACTCCATCATACATATCCTTAATAGTGTCTATGTATCTAGCATGCACTCTTTTTCTTTATAGAATCCACTAAAGAACATCTCTAGGGACCCTATCATATGCTTTTTCTAAATCTACGAATAGTACATGAAGATCTTTTTTATTTTCTCTATATTTTTCTAACAATCGTCTTACTAGGAAAATCACCTCCATAGTTGACCTCCCAGGCACGAAACCAAATTGGTTCTCTGATATTGTTGTTTCTCTCTTTAGCCTATTGTCAATTATCCTCTCCCAAAGTTTCATAGTGTGACTCATAAATTTAATTCCCCGGTAGTTTGAGCAACTTTGAATGTCTCCTTTGTTTTTGAATATTGACACAAGCGTGCTTTTTCTCCAATCCATTGGCTTCCGTTTTGATTTTAAAGTTTTATTGAAAAGTTTTGTTAACCAAGTCAATCCAATTTCTTCTAAGCATTTCCAAACCTCTATGGGTATTTCATCTGGGCCACATGCTTTCCCTATTTTCATTCTTTTCAATGCCTCTTTAACTTCTACAATTCTAATATTGCGTGTATAGTTTACATTTCTTTCTTGGTGTGGGTTTTCATCTATTATAGTATCAACTTGGCCATCATTAAATAAACTATCGAAGTAACTTCTCCATCTCTCCTTAATGTCCTCCTCGCGCGTTAAAACATTTTGATTTTCGTCCTTAATACATCTTACATGACTTAGGTCTTGTTTCTTTTTATCTCTTAATTTGGCTAGCCTATATATATATTTTTCGCCATCTCTATTACCTAACCTTGTATATAGATCTTCCATGAAATTTGTTTTAGCTTGACTAACAACTTTTTTAGCTTGTTTTATAGCTTCTCTATATTGATTGTACATATCTTCATCTTGGCACTTAGGTATTTTCCTATACATCTCTCTTTTAGTCTTAATTGCTCGTTGAATATCCTCATTCCACCACCATGTTTCCTTCTTTGGAGGTCCCAAGCCCTTAGATATACCTAATATGTTTGATCTCACTCTCCTTATGCAACTACTCATTTCTAGCCACATTGTATAATATCAAGTACTTCTAACTTATGTTGGGTAGTAAGTGCTTCACTAAGTATTACTTTGCAGTCTCTACATATTTTTCTATCTATTTTTCTTGTTAAAAGAAAATATATTTGACTCTTGTTATGACCACTACTAAAAGTAATTATATGCGACTCCCTCTTCCTAAAACTAGTATTTGCTAAGACAAGATCGTATGCTGAAGCAAATTCTATAATGACAACCTATTAATTAAATGAAATCACATCCGACATTAATTACCGCTTTAACATTGTTGAACTTCTCCTCGAAAATCCTTTGGTTTCTTTCTTTTTTCATAAACCTTTCTTATGCATGGAGAGTGGTGTGAAGGGTCATTCATGTTAGTTGGAATCTTTCATTCAACGTTTTCCTTCTTTTGTTTCAATTCATTTAGGAGGCATATAATGATGTTATACAAAATTAAATTAAATCTCATTAGAAATTACTGCCTTTGAGATTTCAGTGACGGAAAGCTTGACGTAGTAGTGCCATCTTTTGTTCACTATTTGGAAGTTCTAGAAGGTTCTGATGGAGATAAAATGCCAGGTACGTCAAATTCGTTTCCCTATTTGCCCCTGTATCGTTTACTGCATAGTAGATTTGTTCGGAGACATAAAACAAGCATCTCAATGCGTAATCCCATGGATGCCCAAAAGTTTGTTGAGAATGTAGGTCAATTTTCCCATTTTTGTCGAGAGTAATGTTGGTTCTTTGGTGGCGTTAATACTGTTATCTTCTTTTTATCTTGATTACTTACCAGGGTGGCCTGCATTCCACCAATCAAATGTTCATTCCAGTCCTCTCCTATTTGATATTGACAAGGATGGTGTGAGAGAAATAGCTTTGGCTACATATAATGGTGAAATTCTGTTCTTTAGGTAATGAACTGTTGACATTAAAATAGTTTTGGCCATGATTTTGTCATGCAATCTCTAATATGGGGATAAAGTACTACAACGATCTAGTGGCATTGAACTCTTAGAATTTTCTTTGGTCCTATCTTTTCATAATTTAGGACTTCAGGTTTCTTGATGACTGATAAGCTTGAAATTTCTCGAAGAAAAGTTCGTAAAGATTGGTATGTTGGATTACATTCAGACTTGGTTGATCGTAGTCATCCAGATGTTCATGATGAATCACTTATTAAGGAGGGTTCTACTACAGAATCAATGTCCAGTGAGTAAATTATATTTGCTGATTGTTTCCTTGGATGTCTATATATAATTTATTGTCAATGAAAAAAACTAAGTTTAGATACAAGATATTAAACGTGCAACTGAATTAAGGCGGGGAGGCTTTTGGGGCCTGAATTGCAGGCGCTAGGTGAGGAATGTGCTGTATACATTTTGTTATAGTATACATATTCTCTATATTATTTTTAATGTATTTTATTTTTGAAGTGTTTTGTATTTATTTTTGATTGACTGGCACTTTTGAGTAAATTCGCTAAAACATCTAATTTTGTCCTGATGATTTTCACAATTTTACTATTCTACAAAGTCATAGCATAACAAGTGGGCATTTCATTTGTGGCTAAGGAGTCAAGGACAAACTCATTGCACTTTCCTACAAAATCATATTTCTTTCTCTTTTTAATTCCTTTTTTGCTTGTTAGGGGACCACTAGACTGATTGCAAAAAAGCTTTGGAATGACATTTTATTTTTATTTTTATTTTTGTTACATTGAGACCCCTGTTACTTCAGTAAGTTCAGTTAATTGGTTTTCTTTTAAGATGCTTCTATGTTTATGTTTGAATGACATTTTATTTACTGACATTAGTGTATGATAAATTATATTGTTCATGTAGAAATGAATGAAAGTACAGGCAAATTGAACTCTTCAATTTTATCAGTCAACGAAAGCAATTATGTCTCAGTAAATGCTTCCAAGGTAGAGAATGTTGCTCAGGCGGAAGTTAATCCAACTAGTGTGGTCAATTCTTCTAGGGATGCGGGTTTGCTGGGAAATGTTGGAATGCAAAATGCGACGGTGTCTGGGAGGCAGCTTCTGGAAGATACTGATTCAAAACATATAGATGGTGGCAGCTCGGATTCTAATCCTGATGCTAAAGATGGCATTCATGTCGCAACTGTAGAAAATGATGAAGATCTGGAAGCTGACGCTGATTCTTCTTTTGAGTTATTCCGTGACAATGACGAGCTTGCTGATGAGTATAATTATGATTATGATGATTATATTGACGAGTCCATGTGGGGGGATGAGGAATGGAAAGAAGAGAACCACGAGAGAGTGGAAGACTATGTTTATATTGATTCACACATTCTCTGCACTCCTGTGAGTTTACATTGTCCACAGTATTTCATATGATTTACCTGATTGGTTCCACCTTATTATTTAGAAGGAGAAGAATTGCATTGTATATTTCGTAAACGACTAATGAGTCCTGAGTTCTCTTAGGTCATTGCTGACATTGACAACGATGGGACCTCCGAGATGGTTGTTGCGGTTTCATACTTCTTTGACCATGAGTGAGTCTTCGTTTGGGAAGATTTAGTGGCTTCTCCTTCACAAATCTTTTCGTCTTTTCATTTTTATTTCTGTCAAAATGCATTGCACTAGTGGGGCGTCCTTGCTATCACTCTTCAGAGGTATTTATATCATTCTTAAATTGGATGATTCTCTATGATGCTAGCTACTGTCATTATCCTCATTGAAATCAACCATTAACATGTGCGCTACTCATAATGGATTGTTTGCTATGGTTCTCATTCTTTATGAAAGTGATTGACAAGTTGAAATGGTTTTGAAGAGCTTATGGACAAAGTAATGCTATGTATTGTGAGATTAATCTCTTAGTTCCGCTGTCCCTAACTTAATTACTTGGTCTGTAAGCGAACAGGTACTACGACAACCCTGAGCACTTGTCGGAATTGGGAGGTATAGACATCACAAAGTATGTTGCAGGTGCTATAGTAGTTTTCAATCTTGATACAAAGCAAGTTAAGTGGTCAAAAGAACTAGACCTTAGTACAGATACTGGGAATTTCCGTGCATCTATATATTCATCACCTACAGTGGCTGATTTGGATGGGGATGGAAAGTTAGACATTCTTGTTGGAACGGCATTTGGATTGTTCTATGTTCTGGATCATCTAGGTAATCTCTCGGCTTCTATAATTGTTCTTTATTATGTATTCTACTATTTCTTTGAGTGAATATTGGCATCATAATTTAGTCCAACTGTTCTCATTGTTGATCCTATTGCAGAGAGGTTTGCCTGTTAACATGTTGCGAAAGTTGCTTTTAAGTGGATTGTTTTTTTTTTTTTTTGGTTGCTTAGTTACTTAAGCAACTATATGTATGTATGTATGTATGTATGTATGTATGTATCTTAATCTTAGCTTTTAGGCTGTGACATTTCTAATTAGCTTACATGTAGCTGGCTATATGGATCCGACGTTTCCACTTAACTTGGCTTTATGTAAGTGATGGTGTGATTTGACAATCTTTTAAAGCTTTTAAGTATACCTCAGGATTCCTTCAATTTCTAGCGCCATCTACTTTTCTAACCAGGGCATTTGTTGGTTATTTTTGGATGTATCCTAACCACAACCCCATTTTCTTACTTCTTTCTTTGTTGATGTTGCTCCTACTTTTATTCTAATCTCCATACACTTTTTATTCTTTCCATACAGACTTACCATACATTCACATAATCGTCATCATCTCTACTACACCCATTTCATATGCGTATTTGCTGGTCAAATAATAAAATATCATGGTTTAAAGTAAATATCTAAATTATATTAAACTCTGGTTGCTTTTGAAGCAGTGAAAATTTGCCTTGTAAATGTTGGTATCCTTCTTTTATTGTTTTTTGCTTTTTCAATGCTTGTGAACTTGACAGGCAATGTTCGAGAGAAATTTCCTCTTGAGATGGCTGAAATTCAGGGCTCTGTAGTTGCAGCAGATATAAATGATGATGGAAAGATTGAATTGGTAACTGCTGATACTCATGGAAATGTTGCAGCGTGGTCTACACAAGGGGACGAAATTTGGGAAGTGCATCTTAAGAGTCTTGTTCCACAGGCAAGTGCTTGAACAACATTAAGTTTACTTTTTGGGACTGAGGCTATGTTGTTGTTGTTGTTGTTGTTGTTGTCGTTGTCGTCGTCGTTGTTGTTGTTTTTATGATTATCACAAAATTGCTTTGTTATTACATTTAAAGTTTTTTGACCTTGTATTCTACTTAAAAGTCTAAAATAGAACACAACCTTTAAAAGTTTCTACTAGATGATCTTTATTTCACTGGTCATTTTCTTCTTTTTGGCTTGTTTGAGCTCTAATTATGCTCTTCATTTTTATCATGAAGCTTAATAGTTCGACTTTGCCAAAGAGTTGTATCATTACATCAATGATGGAGCCTCAACCTAAATTAGTTGGGGTCGACTACACGGATCAAATGCTTCAGTTGGGTCACTTACAATTCAAAATTAACTCAAGGAAGTTACATTTGATGTAGGGAAGTTTTTTAAACTTTATGTTTTTAAATTGATAATATATATTAATAACTTCATCAAATTACTAAAGTAGCTTATGTACGTGCTTTAAATTAAATATATTTTGTCATGCAATATGACTGGTTTTATCAGTTATAAAATGATGGATGTACATTTTGTGAACCCCAATTATGTTTAACTTTTATTTTTAACGAACATCTACAATTAGAGACAAAAAATTTCCTCGTCACGGTGACAACATTTTTTGCCAATTTGATTTTTTTTTTAACACCGTTGCCCATTGGATCTTATATTCTATGGTCGATGATGTTGTGCATTTAATGCTATATAGAAGTTATAACTTATAAATGTGTGACAACATCAAGTGCACAACACCATTGAGCAAGACTCAAAAATTTGATTTTTCCTTTAACTTGGGTCACTTAAAAGTTGAAAGTAATTCGGGAAGTTTTGTCAATGGAGTAAAGTTGTGCCAAGACACTTAAAAGAAGCATGTTATTTGTAATATTTATTGTATTTTCCTCTTATTATACCTAAATATAAAGTTTTTAAAGTTCAATTTTAATGATTTTGATTGTTTCGCACATCATTTCTGTTTTGAAATTATTATAATTATTTTTTTCAATAAGTTAGTATGCATTCCTTGCACTTGACATTAGTTTCTAGTTTGCATTATGTAATTGTAAAGCATTGTAAGTGTTGGGATGGTGAGTGTGGAGTGTCACACATGTGAGGTATATAGGTCAATCAGTCGGAGTACTGTAGCATCTTTTGTCTAGAGTGTATTTTGTGTGACCTCAAGGTCTGGTTGAGAGAAGAGTCTTCTCTGGTTCTGGAGTGAAGAGAGTACTTGTGGCTGCGGGTCTCTCTCTCTCTCTCTCTCTCTCTCTCTCTCTGAGGTCATATAACCTTTGAGCCAGAGGTACCACCATCTTTTCCCCTTGTCTAATCTTGCAAGTGTACCATATTTCTCTAGTTATATGTTTAATGTTGATAACTACGCGCTTGAGTCCTTGACATAGACATGTATATATTCTTCATGAGTTTTGGATCCTTTTTTTTTTTGGAAGAAATACTGTCTTATGTGCTTTCTAATAACACTTTTTATAATCTCAATCATCATTTCCAGCTCTCTTGTCGCCGTCAGTGATGTACTATAACATAAAGTGAGATACGCCTGTCTTGTTTTCAAGATATGGGGAATTTGTAAATTTATTTGCAGGGAAAGCAATTATTACATTGATTGCTTGGCGGTCATGCTGAAGTTTTGCAAGTAGTGTTTCACTGTTACTTTTTTCCCTAATTTCTGATGAATATTGATGTCTCTTTGAATTATCTTGGAATATGCTGGGCAGGGTCCGACAATTGGCGACATTGATGGTGATGGTCATACTGATGTTGTGGTCCCAACATCATCTGGAAATATATATGTTCTTAGTGGCAAGGATGGGTCTGTGGTCCATCCATATCCATTCCGAACGCATGGGAGGGTAATGAATCAAATCCTTCTGGTTGATCTGAGTAAGCACGGGGAAAAACAGAAAGGACTCTCTCTTGTCACGACATCCTTTGATGGTTATTTGTATGTCATTGATGGACCAACTTCATGTGCTGATGTTGTTGATATTGGCGAGACTTCGTAAGAGGCTGTTTTGATTTCATTATGCAGTTTTTCTTTTTTGGGTAGAGAAATTATTTTGTGCTAATACTTGGCACTTATTTTTAATCAGATACAGCATGGTCTTAGCAGACAACGTTGATGGAGGAGATGATCTGGATCTTATTGTGACAACTATGAATGGGAACGTCTTCTGTTTCTCCACTCCTGCACCACATAATCCCCTGAAGGTACCATGATATTAAGCTATGCTAAACCATATCAGAGGACTTGCGCTATTTGTAATTGTGCTTATTTTTTTTCTTCAGGCATGGAGATCACTTAATCAAGGGAGGAATAATTTTGCAAGTCGCTACAATCGAGAAGGAATTCGCGTTTCACATTCGTCCAGAACTTTCCGCGATGAGGAAGGAAAGAACTTCTGGGTAGAGATTGAGATCATTGACAGATATAGATACCCATCTGGATTTCAAGCACCTTATAATGTCACTGTAAGCTCTATTTATTGAGAATCTAATTGTTATATAATTCTCTCATATGAGATAATTGAAGCTTTTACTCTTAAATCTCAGACAACATTATTGGTTCCTGGGAATTACCAAGGGGAAAGGCGTATCACACACAACAAAGTTTATGACCGACCTGGAAAATACCGAATAAAGCTTCCGACTGTGCCAGTACGGACCACAGGGACAGTATTGGTTGAGATGGTTGACAAGAATGGACTCTATTTCTCAGATGATTTCTCCCTCACCTTCCATATGCACTACTATAAGCTTCTGAAATGGCTTTTGGTTCTGCCAATGATTGGTATATTTGGAATCCTTGTCATCCTTCGACCACAAGAACCTGTGCCTTTGCCATCCTTCTCGCGAAATACTGACATGTGATCAATATCCTCATTTGGCTTTGCTTGCCGGCTGAATGAATTTATTTCTGATTTTGCATTGGCCGATGACAGTTTTAGAAGTCAGACTTCAACTGTTTTGAGCACAATTTCATGTGGGTAAATTGTTAGAGGTGTACTGGATGGTTCATATCAAAATAATATATGGATAGTGTTTATTGTTGCTAAAACAACGTAACCAAATTAGGCAATTAGGACTCACCACCACCTGTTTTCTAACCTGCAAGCGTGGTCTATAGATGATGGAAGTGTAATTTTTTTTTCATTCTACACTTTGATAAGATTGATCTCTCTGCTTTATGAGCACATCAATTTTTTCATCAATATTTTAATTTTCTTGTAAAATTGAGAAAATCTTAGTTATGATCTGTTTTTATTTTGATAATCATTTTTCATGTGGCATAGCTTTGTACAGATTGCCATCTCAAGTTAAAAAAAATAAAAATTGGCATCTTATGAAACAGATTAAAGTTTTGATTCCACATTTACCCTTAATTTTGACACAAACAACACCATATATGTTGCTAAAACAATGTAACCAAATTAGGCAATTAGGACTCACCACCACCTGTTTTCTAACCTGCAAGCGTGGTCTATAGATGATGAAGTGTAATTTTTTTTTCATTCAACACTTTGATAAGATTGATCTCTCTGCTTTATGAGCACATCAATTTTTTCATCAATATTTTAATTTTCTTGTAAAATTGAGAAAATCTTAGTTATGATCTGTTTTTATTTTGATAATCATTTTTCAAGTGGCATAGCTTTGTACAGATTGCCATCTCAAGTTAAAAAAATAAAAATTGGCATCTTATGAAACAGATTAAAGTTTTGATTCCACATTTACCCTTAATTTTGACACAAACAACACCATATATGTTGTAAAACAATGTAACCAAATTAGGCAATTAGGACTCACCACCACCTGTTTTCTAACCTGCAAGCGTGGTCTATAGATGATGAAGTGTAATTTTTTTTTCATTCAACACTTTGATAAGATTGATCTCTCTGCTTTATGAGCACATCAATTTTTTCATCAATATTTTAATTTTCTTGTAAAATTGAGAAAATCTTAGTTATGATCTGTTTTTATTTTGATAATCATTTTTCAAGTGGCATAGCTTTGTACAGATTGCCATCTCAAGTTAAAAAATTAAAAATTGGCATCTTATGAAACAGATTAAAGTTTTGATTCCACATTTACCCTTAATTTTGACACAAACAACACCATATATATGTAATGTGTCCAACAAGTTGTGCCACAACACATGATACGTGTTATACACTTGCATGTCTAGCGGTTCATACACACCTTCATCTATCGCAAAGCTTCATCAACGTATCTAGGGACTTTGGACAAATAAATTTCATCGCGTAGGTATAATTCTTTTAATTAATTTTATATAAAAAGATTTTTATCTAATTACTCATCTTCTTAGGCCATTGATTAAACTTGTGATCTTAAGTCTCCAGGACTCAAGTTCGAGTCGTGAGGAGGCGAAAGACGACGCCCAAGGAAAACTAACGGGGGACATGGATGGTGTGGGCGATATGGCCCACACTGCCAGTGGGACCCAGGTGGGCACCAAGTGGGCTTGCGGCGTGGGCTTGGGGGCAGGCCTTGGCCTCTACATTGCAAGCCTCTGGTACACTTTATTTATTAATCTTCTTAATTGTTAAATCAACATGTTTAATCTTCTTAATTGTTAAATCATCATGTTTAGTTGCTTGTGATAACAGTGTCATGTTCAGGTTTATGCTTATGTAGATTGTATGATCTAACAACACACATATCATTCAATAACCATTAGAGACTTAATTGTATTCTTAAGTCAAGTTTCGATTAATCCTATTATGTATACGCGGTTTCGACCGGTAGGTAAAAATAATGTCTAAAAAAGGGCGATTACGTGCCTCAAATTTTTGTTTGATTTATCCATTATCATCTTAATTTCTCTGTCCCAAGTCTTTTGTTTCAACACAAACTTTGTTTGGTTTTGCCTCCAATTTAAAAAAAAAAACAAAAAATAAATAAATAAAAGAAAACTCTTTTCCTTCTCTCCATTTCGCTCATCTCGCCAGATCTCTCTTCGCCTTCAAACGCAGTCGACTTGACATCTTCAATCAGATCGGTTTCCCTTTGCGATCGACTCTCGTCCCAAAACCGCAAGCGAAGGCGTTGATCAGAATGCTTAATCTCTTCTCCGAAGAAACTAAACCAGTTGTTGACACGTGATCTCGTCCAAGCCAAATGTTGAGGAGGGATTGAGGTTCACGAATCGCTGAACACCCAAATCAAAGAGCCCTTTGTGTAAATTGTTTCATTTGCCAAATACTCATTTCTTATGCAGAGAACTCATACCCACCAGGAACAATAAGATTTTTCTAATATTTGGACTAGCAAAGCTCGTCTTTAGACTGAAACTCTTTTACATATTGTCTTATCTAATACACAAGTCTCTGGTTGCTCTTCTACAAATTTGTAATTTGAGTAGTGGTAATTGTTCTCTGTAACGTAATCTTCTACAAATCTAAGCTATGAGCAGTACGTGGTTGCTCCTGAGTGGAGATGTGACGCGTTTAGTGCACTACTTCACTTCTGTCCACTACCCATTTCATTAATCTCTATTTCCAAGTGTTTGGTGTGTTTTTAAGCTTATTGACAGTTTTTTAGAGACTCATTTGAGGAATTCGACTGGAGAATGACCCGTTTCATTAATGTCTTCCTTTTTCAAGTGCTTTTTTTGGGTAATTTTTCCATTGATTTTCATGTTTGTGTTTTGTTAATATTATGTATTTTATTAAAAGCAAGTATTAAAAAAATGATAATTGAATTTGTTTTGTTTTGTTTTTGTGGTAAATAACATCAATTTTTGTTAACTTTTTTTTCTTTAAAAGTACGTATTTTAATAGAAATATAGTTTGTTGGAAAACAAAACCAAACATACTGTTTTTCTGTAGTAATTATTAACGAAAATACATATCATGTAACTATCTCTACAAATACAGTTTACTGCAAAATATTTCAAGTAAATGGGTTCTCTAAAAATCTTTTCACAACGTCAGTTGCCTATTGTTAAAGGGTTTTGACAACATCAATCTGGACCATTGTGAAAAACTTTTCCGTAATTATTATTTATGTAACATTTTTTACATTTAAATATTATTTACAGTACGTAGATTTTTGGTCTTTTGGACTACTATTTTACTCCTAGCTAGCTGACAAGCCGTCACTTAGCATTAAATGCAAAAGGGTGGGGACTATTCATGTTGAGTGGCTCGAGATGGCATTAAATGCAATAGAGATTAAATTGGTTTGAGTGGCTCGATTTACTACTGTTATGCTCCAACTATATTGACGTTTGATGTTTTGATGTTTGTCATTTGAGTTGCTCGGAAACCACTATAATTACTATGTGGAGATGATCTTCTTCTTTATTCCGTCATTTCTTCTTTGCATGGGGCATGGCTTGTGCTTTTTAGTGGATGCCGAGCTACTGGTATGGGAGTGTCCTCGTTTTTGTTCTCTTTTGGTTTACTTGGAGACCATGAGTAGGTGTCTACTTTGCGTTTGTTCCTTTTGCGAAGGACTTTTACTTCAGTTTTGTTTAGGGAGGGATTTTTGCTTCAGTTCTGTCGCGCACTTTATTTTGTCGATTTCTGGTTGCGATGACTTGGTTTTTGATGAGTAGCGGTAGATTTTTCTTCTTTGCATGTTTTTTGGACTGGTAGGTCTGTAGATTTATGTTAGTTATCGCATAATTAATTTGAAGATGTCGGGATGAGTGTTTTTATAACCTGTTTTTCAACCTCTAGGATTTAATTTTCATTTGTCGAATAAAGTAGTAGATCTAAAAATTTATTTGTCTCCTTGGATTTTTCGTTCGAAGTTGAGATCGGTGTTTGGATGATTTATTTTGTGTTTGAATCTTTAGGATTAGATGTTCTTCATTTGTCGTAGATCTGTAGATTTTTATGCTACCTTTTATAATTTCGATGGAAGGTACTTATATATACATGTATATATCGGTTAATAGAAGATGTGGCTTTTGATATTTTAGGGTTAGATTTCGTTAGAATATGTAATTATGCAGAGTTTTTGTATGTCATTTTGTTCTTGTTTCTGCATTGTGCTGGAATTGGTGCCTTGGGATACTAGGTTTGAAAGTGGATGTTTTCAATCTTGGTTAAGAGTTCTAAATTAAGTGGCTTGCCTTATGTTTTAGGGAGCTTTTCGTGTTTTGCCTTATGTTTGGGGAGCTTTTTGTGCTTGCTTGATTTTTGCATGTATGAATGGATGGGATCATCTAGCCGCTTTAATTAAATAGTTTGGCCGGTAGGCCATTTTTTGCCCATCTTTTTGCTTATATATCCTTAGTTTTGCTAAACCTTCATTTTCATTGAAAAAAAGTTTTATCGGTAAAGACTTTTGTTTTTTTTTTTTGTATTTTTTTTCAAAAAAACTATAGAATTTTTGTTTTCCAATTGTTAAGTTTTGCATATGACGAATGGGTTGCTTAGTTTTACAAGTGTTTTTTTACACTTCGATCTGTAGATCTAATGTTGTTTTTGTTGCGATTAATATCCGTGAAAATAATTTCATTACTATTTTTCAGCTCTTGGTAAGTTGTAACCTTTTTTAGACTTTCCTTTCTTGGTTAAATTATTTCAGCTCTATCATTGTATTTCTGAATTTTCATTTACAAGGCAACAGGAAACTGGTGTTCAAACAAGACCTAGAAAGCCGGCCCGGTCCGGCCCGGCCCAACCGTGTTCGATTCGGCCCAATAGAATTGGACCCGGTTGAACCAAACCAAATCAAGAAAAGACCGAACCGGCAAACTTACGACCGGTCCAACCGCCGCCGGTCCGACCCGGTCCGACCCGGTCCGACCCGGTCCGACCCGGTCCGACCCGGTCCGACCCGGTCCGACCCGGTCCGACCCGGTCCGACCCGGTCCGACCCGGTCCGACCCGGTCCGACCCGGTCCGACCCGGTCCGACCCGGTCCGACCCGGTCCGACCCGGTCCGACCCGGTCCGACCCGGTCCGACCCGGTCCGACCCGGTCCGACCCGGTCCGACCCGGTCCGACCCGCGTACAAACCGCGTATCACCCGCGTATCACCCGCGTACAAACCGCGTACAAACCGCGTATCACCCGCGTACAAACCGCGTACAAACCGCGTATCATCCGCGTACAAACCGCGTACAAACCGCGTACAAACCGCGTACAAACCGCGTATCAACCGCGTACAAACCGCGTACAAACAGCGTATCACCCGCGTACAAACCGCGTACAAACCGAGTACAAACCGCGTATCACCCGCGTATAAAACGCGTACAAACCGTGTATCACCCGCGTATCATCCGCGTACAAACCGCGTACAAACCGCGTATAAACCGCGTACAAACCGCGTATCACCCGCGTATCATCCGCGTACAAACCGCGTACAAACCGCGTACAAACCGCGTATCACCCGCGTACAAAGTGCGTATCGGAGGCGTACAAAGTGCGTATCGGAGGCGTACAAACCGCGTATCGGAGGCGTATTAACTGCGTATGATCAGCGTATTTTAGGCGTCCTAACGGTGTATTTTTCATGTATAAATTTCGTGTAATCTGCGTACGATCAGTGTTTTTCCCGCGTCCTGTCCTTGTTAAAACCTCGTATAATTTGCGTATGTATCCACATGTGAAACATGTATAATTCTTTATAGAACTGTGTATTTTCAGTATACTTGTAAGGGTTAATGGTGTAGGGTTTCGATTTGGGGGTTAGGGGTTTGGGGATTTGGGTTTTTAGGGGGTTTAGGGTATTAGGGGTTAGGGGTTTAGGGTATACTTTTGACTATCACTCGACACAGCTTCTTGGCAGGGTGTTCAATATCCTATGACAAAAGAATCCTGATCTTGCTGGGGATAGACGAAAGACAACGATGAGGCCACCAGAAGTACTTCGCGAGGGAAACAAGATTGTTCTATGGACTGATGGCATAGTGTGTAACCAATTATTTTGCTCCTCGATTGCTAGGATGCATAGGACTAGTGGTTGAGGGAAGATTTGTACCTATAAACTTTGAAGGACTCTTGCAAAGATATAGCAGTAAGTTCTGCTTTCTACAATTTATTTCATCGTGAGCTGCATTTCAATGTCTCTTATTTTATTTGAGCATTCATCATTTTATGAATTTGTTTATCGGCAACTTTTTTTTTTGGCCCTTTTGCTTCATTTCTTTGTCATTTTGACCGTTGCCTCCAATTGTGTAAAAAGACCTGCTTCTCCTGCCGGAATAGGGTGCTCCAATGGATTGCCTATTTGTTCTATGTACATTGAACAAATTAGAGGCTGTAGCCACAGATCTGGAGCTCAGAGGTGACCTCCGCGAAGAGCCAGTTTCTGGATCTCGTAAAAAGCGTGAAGCTTTTCGGAGGGCAGTAAGTTCCTTTTTCCAATGGAGATCAATACTCTGGTCCCCGAAGATCTGACATTATTTCGAGGCTTAGAGAACTGAAGTCACCTGTTCAATAACTCATCCAATCAGCCGCTGCGGTTTATAGAGGCAAGGATTTGGATGATCTAGGCATGTCACTGGCGGGTAGATCCTCTTCTTCACTTCCAAGAAAATCAAGCCTCTAATTCAACATGTGATTCTGCCAACAACTAAGAATGTTAACTGACTATATACACAAGTTAAGCCCAGACTTAAACACATGCTAAGGCAGATGAAAAACTTTCTTAAATATTAAAAAAAATGGAGTATCAATTACTTTATGTTTAGTAATTGTTGAATTAAAGTATCACTTTATGGTTATTCTGATATCAATCTCTTGGATTTCTGTAGTTGATTTTCCTTTTATGTTGCTGCCGAGTGATCTGATTTTTGAACTATGTCCACATGCAGCTTCCAGGGCTTCTCCATTGTCTACCAATTTCTTCCAACTGTGATGAACCTTCTTAAGAAACTTGCAGAGCAGGGCCACAACCCTACTGCAGCTGCTGCCCAAAGAAACCCCACTTTAGAGCCAAGTTTGGGTTATGGTGTGGGTGTTGAAGATGATTCATCTTCGCGGGTGTCTTCTAATGTGATTAGAGAAAGGAGTTGAATACTCAAGTCAGCTGCGGCGGCAGTGAGAAATTCAGAAGTACTAGACCAATGAAACCTCCTCCCCAATCTGCCATGGATTAAGCATAAGAGCAGGGATATGTAAGATGTCATTGTTTGCTCGGCATGATGTTTGTAGAAATGTTTTGACAAAAAATATGAATATATATTTGTAGGAACGTGTGATTGTTTATATCTCGTAATTAGCGAATGAGAAGATTTTGGAGGGCACTGGTTCTCATATTTTGACTTATAATTGTGGCTGTGACTCTAATTTGAAGGCATGTGTCACAGGCGACCTAAGACATTATGTAGTTTGAGATATTGAGATAATTTTATGTGTCGCTGGTAAAGAACTATAATCTGGTATTTGCATTAAAATATAGTTATTCACACGGTGAACTGAATGTATTAAGCATACTTGCTTCAAAATGAATTGAATGTATTAGGGTTTAGGGTTATAGGGTTTTATGGTTTTATGGTTTAGGGTTTAGGGTTTAGGGTTTTATAGTTTTATGGTTTAGGGTTGAGGGTTGAGGGTGAGGGTTGAGGGTTGAGGGTTGAGGAGTTGAGGGTTTGAGGGTTTGAGGGTTCGGGGTTCGGGGTTGGGGTTAGGGGTTAGGCTTTAGGGTTTAGGGGTTTAGGGTTTAGGGGTTAGGGTTTAGGGGTTTAGGGTTTAGGGTTTAGGGTTAAGGGTTAAGGGTTTAGGGTTATAGGGTATAGGGTTTAGGGTAGGGTTTAGGGTATAGGGTTTAGGGTATAGGGTTAGGGTTTTAGGGTATAGGGTTTAGGGTATAGGGTTTAGGGTTTAGGGGGTTTAGGGTTTTTTAGGGTTTTAGGGTTTAGGGTTTAGGGTTTAGGGTTTAGGGTTTAGGGTTTAGGGTTTAGGGTTTTAGGGTTTAGGGTTTAGGTTTTTTAGGTTTTAGGGTTTTAGGTTTAGGTTTTTTTAGGTTTTAGGGTTTAGGGGTTTAGGGTTTAGGGTTTTAGGGTTTAGGGTTTCAGGGTTTTAGGGTTTTAGGGTTTTCAGTGGCTCAGTGGCTCAGTGGCTCAGGGCTCAGTGGCTCAGTGGCTCAGGCTCAGGCTCTGGGCTCAGGTGGCTCAGGGCTCAGGGCTCAGGGCTGGCTCAGGGCTCAGGCTCAGGGCTCAGTGGCTCAGGGCCTCAGTGGCCTGTGGGCTCAGGGCTCAGTGGCTCAGGGCTCAGGGCTCAGGGCCTCAGTGGCCTCAGGTGTGGCTCAGGGCTCAGGCTCAGGGCTCAGTGGCCTCAGGGCTCAGGGCTCAGGCCAGGCTCAGTGGCCTGGCTCAGGGCTCAGGGCTCAGTGGCTCAGTGGCCAGGGCCAGGGCTCAGGGCTCAGGGCTCAGTGGCCTCAGGGCTCAGGGCCAGGGCTCAGGGCTCAGTGGCTCAGGGCTCAGGGCTCAGTGGCCAGTGGCCAGTGGCTCAGGGCCTGGGCCAGGGCTCAGGGCCCAGGGCTGTGGGCTCAGGGCCAGGGGCTCAGTGGCTCAGGCCTCAGGCCTCAGGCCTCAGGGCCTCAGTGGCCTGGCTGGCTCAGGGCTCAGTGGCTCAGTGGCCCAGGCTCAGGGCTCAGTGGCTCAGTGGCTCAGTGGCTCAGGGCCCAGTGGCCCAGGGCTCAGTGGCCAGTGGCCCAGGCTCAGTGGCCTGCTCAGGGCCTGGCCAGTGGCTCAGGCTCAGGGCCTCAGTGGCCAGGGCCTGGGCTCAGGGCTCAGGGCTCAGTGGCTCAGGCTCCTGGCTGGCTCAGTGGCTCAGTGGCCTGTGGCTCAGGGCTCAGTGGCTCAGTGGCCTCAGGCTGGGCTCAGTGCAGTGGCTCAGGGCAGGGCCTGGGCTCAGTGGCTCAGGGCCTGGGCCTCAGGGCTCAGGGCCAGGGGCTCAGGGCTCAGGGCCTGGCTCAGTGGCTCAGGGCCTCAGGGCTCAGTGGCTCAGTGGCCAGGGCTTCAGGCTCAGGGCCAGTGGCCTGGGCCAGGGCCAGGGCCTGTGGCTCAGTGGCTCAGTGGCTCAGGCCTGGGCTCAGTGGCTCAGGGCCAGGGCCAGGGGCTCAGTGGCTCAGGGCTCAGGGCTCAGGCTCTGTGGCTCTGGGCTCAGGGCTCAGTGGCTCAGGGCTCAGGGGCTCAGTGGCTCAGGGCCTCAGGGCTCAGGGCCAGGGCAGGGCTCAGGGCCAGGGCCAGGGCTCAGTGGCCTCAGGGCCTCAGTGGCCTCAGGGCTCAGGGCTCAGGGCTCAGGGCCTGCCTGGGCTCAGTGGCCTCAGGGCTCAGTGGCTCAGGGCCTCAGGGCCTCAGGGGCTCAGGCCTGGGCTCAGGGCCTGGGCCTCAGGGCTCAGGGCTGGGGCCTCAGGGCTCAGGGGCTCAGGGCCAGTGGCCCAGGCCAGGGCCTGTCAGGCTCAGGGCTCAGGGCCTCAGGGCTCAGGCCTGGCTCAGGGCTCAGGGCCTCAGGGCTCAGGGCTCTGGGGCTCAGGGCTCAGGCCTCAGGCTCAGGGCTCAGGGGCCAGGGCCTGGGGCCTCAGGGCTCAGGGCCTCAGGCCTGTGGCTCAGGCCTCAGGCCAGGGCTCAGGGCTCAGGGCTCAGGGCTCAGGGCTGGCCTGGCCTGGGCTCAGGGCTCAGGGCCTCAGGGCTCAGGGCCTGGGCTCAGGCCTCAGGCCTGGGCCTGGCTCAGGGCTCAGGGGCTCAGTGGCCTCAGGGCTCAGGGCTCAGGGCCAGTGGCTCAGTGGCTCAGGGCTCAGGGCCAGGCTCAGGGCTCAGGGCCTCAGGCTCAGGCTCAGTGGCTCAGGGGCCCAGGGCTCAGTGGCTGGCTCAGTGGCTCAGGCTCAGGGCTCAGGGCTCAGGGCTCAGGGCTCAGGGCTCAGGGCTCAGGCTCAGGCTCAGTGGCCAGGCTGGCTCAGGCTCAGGGCTCAGGGCTCAGGCTCAGGGCTCAGGCTCAGGCTCAGGGCTCAGGGCTGGGCTCAGTGGCTCAGGGCTCAGGCTCAGTGGCTCAGGCCTCAGTGGCCCAGGGCTCAGTGGCTCAGGGCTCAGTGGCTCAGGGCTCAGTGGCCAGGGCTCAGGGCTCAGTGGCTCAGGCTCAGGGCTCAGGCTCAGGGCTCAGGGCCTCAGTGGCTCTCAGGCCTGGGCTCAGGGCCTGTGGCTCAGGCCTCAGGCTCAGGGCTCAGGGCCTCAGGCTCAGTGGCCAGGCTCAGGCTCAGGCTCAGGCTCCAGGGCTCAGGGCTCAGTGGCTCAGTGGCTCAGGGCCAGGGCCCAGGCTCAGGGCTCAGTGGCTCAGTGGCCTGGCTCAGGGCTCAGGGCTCAGGGCCTGTGGCCTGTGGCTCAGTGGCTCAGGGCCTCAGTGGCCTGGCTGGCCAGTGGCTCAGGCTCAGGCCTCAGTGGCCAGTGGCTCAGTGGCTCAGTGGCTCAGTGGCCCAGGGCTCAGTGGCTCAGGGCTCAGTGGCTCAGGGCCTCAGGGCTCAGTGGCTCAGGGCTCAGGCCAGTGGCTCAGTGGCCTGGCCTCAGGGCCTGTGGCTCAGTGGCTCAGTGGCCAGGCTCAGGCTCAGGCTCAGGGCTCAGGGCTCAGTGGCTCAGGGCTCAGGCTCAGGCCTCAGGCTCAGGGCTCAGTGGCTCAGGGCTCAGGGCTCAGGGCCTCAGTGGCTCAGGGGCTCAGGGCCCAGTGGCTCAGGGCCAGTGGCTCAGGGCTCAGTGGCTCCCAGGCTCAGGCCTAGGGCTCAGGCTCAGGGCCTGTGCTCCAGCCTGTGGGGCTCAGGGCTCAGGCTCAGTGGCTCAGGGCTCAGTGGCTCAGGGCTCAGGCTGGCCTCAGGCCTGTGGCTCAGTGGCTCAGGCTCAGGCTCAGGGCTCAGGGCTCAGGGCCAGGGCTCAGGCTCAGGCCTCAGGCTCAGGGCCAGTGGCTCAGGGCTCAGGGCCTCAGGCCTGGGGCCTGGGCCAGTGGCTCAGGCCTGCTCAGGCTGGCCTGGCTCAGGCTCAGGGCCAGTGGCTCAGGCCTGTGGCTCAGGGCCTCAGGGCCTCAGTGGCTCAGGGCTCAGGGCTCAGGCTCAGGCTCAGGGCTCAGTGGCTCAGTGGCTCAGTGGCTCAGTGGCTCAGGGCCCAGGGCTCAGGGCTCAGGGCTCAGTGGCTCAGGCTCAGGGCTCAGGGCTCAGGGCTCAGTGGCTCAGGGCCAGTGGCCAGTGGCTCAGTGGCCTGGGCTCAGGGCCTCAGTGGCTCAGGGCTCAGGGCCAGTGGCTCAGTGGCTCAGGGCTCAGTGGCTCAGGCTGGCCTCAGGGCCAGTGGCTCAGTGGCTCAGGGCTCAGTGGCTCAGGGCTCAGGGCTCAGGGCCAGGCCTCAGGGCTCAGGGCTCAGTGGCCCAGGCTCAGGCCTCAGGCTCAGTGGCCAGTGGCTCAGTGGCTCAGGCTCAGTGGCTCAGGGCTCAGGGCCAGGGCTGGCTCAGTGGCTCAGGGCTCAGGGCTCAGTGCTCAGTGGCCTCAGGGCTCAGGGCCAGTGGCTCAGTGGCCAGGCTCAGTGGCCTCAGGCCTCAGGGCCAGGGCCTGTGGCTCAGGGCCTCAGTGGCCTGTGGGCTCAGTCAGGCTCAGGGCTCAGGCTCAGGGCTCAGTGGCTCAGGCTCAGGGCCTCAGGGCCCAGGGCTCAGGGCTCAGGGCCTAGGCTCAGGGCCTCAGGGCTCAGGGCCCAGGGCCCAGGCCAGGGCCTCAGGGCTCAGGGCTCAGTGGCCCAGGGCTCAGGGCTCAGTGGCTCAGGGCCCAGGCTCAGGGCTCAGGGCCCAGGGCTCAGGGCTCAGGGCTCAGGGCTCAGGGGCTCAGGCTCAGGCCTCAGGGCTCAGTGGCCAGTGGCCCAGTGGCTCAGGGCCTGGGCTCAGGGCTCAGGGCTCAGGGCTCCAGGGCCTCAGGCCTCAGGCTCAGGCTCAGGCTCAGGGCTCAGGGCTCAGGGCCAGGGCTCAGGGCTCAGGGCTCAGGGCTCAGGGCCAGGGCTCAGTGGCTCAGTGGCTCAGGGCTCAGTGGCTCAGGGCCTCAGGGCTCAGGGCTCAGGGCTCAGGCTCAGGGCTCAGGGCCAGGCTCAGGGCTCAGGGCTCAGTGGCTCAGGGCCAGGCCAGGGCTCAGTGGCTCAGGGCTCAGGGCTCAGGGCTCAGGCTCAGGGCCTCAGGGCTCAGGGCCTCAGGGCTCAGGGCCAGGGCTCAGGCCTGGCTCAGGGCTCAGGGCTCAGGCCTCAGGCTCAGGCTCAGGCTCAGGGCTCAGGCTCAGGCCCAGGGCCTGTGGCCAGGCCTCAGGGGCTCAGGCCCAGGGCCCAGGGCCCAGGGCCTCAGGGCCTCAGGCTCAGGCTCAGGGCTCAGGCCTCAGGGCTCAGTGGCTCAGGGCTCAGTGGCTCAGTGGCCTGTGGCTCAGGGCTCAGGGCTCAGGCTCAGTGGCTCAGTGGCCAGGGCTCAGTGGCCTGTGGCCTCAGGCCTGGCCCAGGCTCAGTGGCAGTGGCCAGGCTCAGTGGCTCAGTGGCCAGGGCTCAGTGGCTCAGTGGCCTCAGGGCTCAGGGCTCAGGGCTCTCAGGGCTCAGGCTCAGGCCAGTGGCTCAGGGCCCAGGGCCTCAGGCTCAGGGCCAGGCCTGGGCTCAGGGCTCAGTGGCCTGTGGCTCAGGGCCAGGGCTCAGTGGCTCAGGGCTCAGGCCTCAGGGCCCAGGGCTCAGGGCTCAGTGGCTCAGGGCCTGGCTGGCAGGCCTCAGGCTCAGGGCTCAGGCTGGCCTCAGGGCCTGTGGCCTGGCTCAGGGCCTCAGGGCCCAGGGCTCAGGGCTCAGGCCTGGCTCAGGGCTCAGGGCTCAGGGCTCAGGGCCAGGGCCTCAGTGGCTCAGGCTCAGGGCTCAGGGCTCAGGGCCTCAGTGGCTCAGTGGCTCAGGGCCTCAGGGCTCAGGGCCTCAGTGGCTCAGTGGCTCAGGGCTCAGGCCAGGGCCAGGCTGGCCAGGGCCCAGGGCTCAGGGCTCAGGGCCAGGGCTCAGGGCTCAGGGCTCAGGGGCCAGGGCTCAGTGGCTCAGGGCTCAGTGCTGGCTCAGTGGCCAGGCCTCAGGGCCAGGGCTCAGGGGCTCAGGCTCAGGGCTCAGTGGCTCAGGGCTCAGGGCCTCAGGGCTCAGGGCTCAGGGCCTCAGGGCTCAGGGCTCAGGGCTCAGTGGCTCAGTGGCTCAGGGCCAGTGGCTCAGGCTCAGGGCCTCAGTGGCTCAGGCCTGGCCCAGGGCTCAGGGCCTCAGTGGCCCAGGGCCTCAGGGCTCAGGGCTCAGGGCTCAGGCTGGCTCAGGGGCTCAGGGCTCAGGGCTCAGGGCCCAGGGCTCAGGGCTCAGGGCCAGTGGCCAGGCTCAGGGCCCAGGGCTCAGGCCTCAGGGCTCAGGGCTCAGGGGCTCAGTGGCTCAGTGGCTGGCCTGTGGCTCAGGGCTCTGTGGCTCAGGGCTCAGGGCTCAGGCTCAGTGGCTCAGGGCTCAGGGCTCAGGGCCCAGTGGCTCAGTGGCTCCTGTGGCTCAGGGCTCAGGGCTCAGGGCTCAGGGCTCAGGGCTCAGGCCAGGGCTCAGGCCTCAGGCTCAGTGGCTCAGGGCTCAGTGGCTCAGGGCCCAGGGCCAGGGCTCAGGCTCAGGCCTGGCCAGTGGCCTGGGCTCAGTGGCTCAGGGCTCAGTGGCTCAGGGCTCAGGGCTCAGTGGCCTCAGGCCAGGCTCAGGGCTCAGGGCTCAGGGCTCAGGGCTCAGGGCCTCAGGCTCAGGCCAGGGCCTCAGGCTCAGGGCCTAGGGCTCAGTGGCTCAGGGCTCAGGGCTCAGGGCCAGGGCCTAGGGCTCAGGGCTCAGGCTCAGGGCTCAGGGCTCAGGGCTCAGGGCCAGGGCTCAGGGCCTCAGGGCCAGGGCTCAGGCTCAGGCTCAGGGCTCAGGGCTCAGGGCTCAGCTCAGGGCCAGTGGCTCAGTGGCCTCAGGCTCAGGCCTCAGTGGCTCTCAGGCCTAGCTCAGGGCTCAGGCTCAGGGCTCAGTGGCTCAGGGCTCAGGGCCAGGGCTCAGGCTCAGGCTCAGGGCCTGGGCTCAGGGCTCAGGCTCAGGGCCAGGGCTCAGGGCCAGGCCCAGGCCCAGGGCTCAGGGCTCAGGGCTCAGGGCTCAGGGCTCAGGGCTCAGTGGCTCAGGGCTCAGGGCTCAGGGCTCAGGGCTCAGGCTCAGGGCTCAGGGCTCAGGCTCAGGCTCAGGGCTCAGGCCTCAGGGCTCAGGGCTCAGGGCTCAGGGCTCAGGGCTCAGGGCTCAGGCTCAGGGCTCAGTGGCCCAGGGCTCAGTGGCTCAGGGCTCAGGCCTCAGGGCTCAGTGGCTCAGGGCCTGGCCTCAGTGGCTCAGGCTCAGGCTCAGGGCTCAGGGGCCAGTGGCTCAGGCCTGGCCTCAGGGGCTCAGGGCTCAGGGCTCAGGGCCTCAGGGCCTCAGGGCTCAGGGCTCAGGGCTGGCTCAGGGCTCAGGGCTCAGGGCTCAGGCTCAGTGGCCCAGTGGCTCAGGGCCTGTGGCCCAGGGCTCAGGCTCAGGGCTCAGTGGCTCAGGGCTCAGGGCTCAGGCTCAGTGGCTCAGGGCTCAGGCTCAGGGCTCAGGGCTCAGGGCTCAGGCCTGGCTCAGGGCTCAGGCCTAGTGGCCCAGGCCTGGCTCAGTGGCTCAGGGCTCAGGGCTCAGTGGCTCAGGCTCAGTGGCTCAGGGCTCAGGGCTCAGGGCTCAGGGGCTCAGGGCTCAGGGCTCAGGGGGCTCAGGCTCAGGCTCAGGCCTAGGCTCAGGGCTCAGGGCTCAGGCTCAGGGCTCAGTGGCTCAGGGCTCAGGCTCAGGGCTCAGGCTCAGGCCCAGGGCTCAGGGCTCAGTGGCCCAGGCTCAGTGGCCCAGTGGCTCAGGGCTCAGGCTCAGGGCTCAGGGCTCAGGGCTCAGGCTCAGGGCTCAGTGGCTCAGTGGCTCAGGGCTCAGTGGCTCAGGGCTCAGGGCTCAGGGCCCAGGGCTCAGGGCTCAGGGGCTCAGTGGCCCAGGCCTCAGGCTCAGTGGCTCAGGCCTCAGTGGCTCAGGGCCAGTGGCTCAGGGCTCAGGGCCTGGGCCAGGCTCAGGGCTCAGGGCTCAGGGCTCAGTGGCTCAGTGGCTCAGGGCTCAGGGCTCAGGGCTCAGGGCTCAGTGGCTCAGTGGCCTCAGGGCTCAGGGCCTGGCTCAGGCTCAGGGCTCAGTGGCTCAGTGGCCAGGCTCAGGCTCAGGGCCAGGCTCAGGGCTCAGGCTCAGGGCTCAGGGCTCAGGGCTCAGGGCCAGGCCTGGCCTCAGGCTCAGGCTCAGTGGCTCAGTGGCTCAGTGGCCTCAGGGCCTCAGTGGCTCAGTGGCTCCAGGGCCCAGGGCTCAGTGGCCTCAGTGGCTCAGGGCTCAGGGCTCAGTGGCTCAGGCCTCAGTGGCTCAGTGGCTCAGGGCTCAGGCTCAGGCTGGCCAGGGCCTCAGGGCTCAGGGCTCAGGGCTCAGGCTCAGGGCCTGGCAGGCTCAGGGCCTGTGGGCCAGTGGCTCAGGGCTCAGTGCCCAGTGGCTCAGGCTCAGGGCTCAGGCTCAGGCTCAGGGCTCAGTGGCTCAGGGCTCAGGGCTCAGGCCAGGCCAGGCTCAGGGCCAGGCTCAGTGGCCCAGGGCTCAGGCCTCAGGCCCAGGCCAGGCTCAGGCTCAGTGGCTCAGGGCTCAGGGCTCAGGGCTCAGGGCTCAGTGGCTCAGGGCTCAGGGCTCAGGGCCTCAGGGCTCAGGCCTCAGGGCTCAGGGCCCAGGGCTCAGGCTCAGTGGCTCAGGCTCAGTGGCCCAGGCCTCAGGGCCAGGCTGGGCTCAGGCTGGCTCAGCTCAGGCTCAGGCTCAGGGCTCAGTGGCCAGGGCTCAGTGGCTCAGGGCTCAGTGGCTCAGGGCTCAGGCTCAGGCTCAGGCTCAGGGCTCAGGGCTCAGGGCTCAGGGCTCAGGGCTCAGGGCCTAGTGGCCTGTGGCTCAGGGCTCAGGGCCTCAGGGCTCAGGCTCTCAGGGCCTGGGCTCAGGGCTCAGGCCAGGGCTCAGTGGCTCAGGCTCAGGGCCAGGCTCAGGGCCAGTGGCCAGTGGCTCAGGGCTCAGGGCTCAGGGCTCAGGGCTCAGGGCTCAGGGCCTAGGGCTCAGGGCTCAGGCCTGGGCTCAGGGCCCAGGCTCAGGGCTCAGGGCTCAGTGGCCTAGGGCTCAGGGCTCAGTGGCTCAGGCTCAGTGGCTCAGGGCTCAGGCCAGGGCTCAGGGCTCAGGGCTCAGGCTCAGGCTCAGTGGCCTCAGGGCTCAGGCTCAGGCTCAGTGGCCTCAGGGCCCAGGGCCTAGGCTCAGGGCCAGTGGCTCAGGCTCAGGCCAGGCCTCAGGGCTCAGGGCTCAGGGCTCAGTGGCTCAGTGGCCTGGGCTCAGGGCTCAGGCCTCAGTGGCTCAGGGCTCAGGCTCAGGGCTCAGGCCTCAGGGCTCAGTGGCTCAGTGGCTCAGGGCTCAGGCTCAGGGCTCAGGGCTCAGGCTGGCCAGGGCTCAGGCTCAGGCTCAGGGCTCAGGGCTCAGGGCTCAGGCCAGGCTCAGGGCCTCAGGCTCAGGGCTCAGGGCTCAGGGCTCAGGGGCTCAGGGCTCAGGGCTCAGGGCTCAGGGCTCAGTGGCTCAGGGGCCAGGGCTCAGGGCTCAGTGGCTCAGTGGCTCAGGGCCTAGGGCTCAGGGCCTAGGCTCAGGGCTCAGTGGCTCAGGGCTCAGGGCTCAGTGGCTCAGGGCTCAGGGGCTCAGGGCTCAGGCTCAGGGCCAGTGGCTCAGTGGCTCAGTGGCTCAGGCCTGGCCCAGGGCTCAGTGGCCAGGCCTCAGGGCTCAGGCTCAGGGCCTCAGGCTCAGGGCTCAGGCCAGGGCCCAGGGCTCAGGGGCTCAGGCCTCAGTGGCTCAGGGCTCAGTGGCTCAGGGCCAGGCCTGTGCTCAGGCTCAGGGCTCAGGGCTCAGGGCCAGTGGCTCAGGCTCAGGCTCAGGCTCAGGGCCTCAGTGGCTCAGGGCTCAGGGCTCAGGGCTCAGGGCCCAGTGGCCTAGGGCCCAGGCTCAGGGCTCAGGCCAGGGCCTCAGGCTCAGTGGCTCAGGGCTCAGTGGCTCAGGGCCAGGGCAGGCCTCAGTGGCTCAGGGCTCAGGGCTCAGGCCTGGGCTCAGGGCTCCAGGCCTCAGGCCAGTGGCTCAGTGGCCTCAGGGCTCAGGGCTCAGTGGCCTCAGGCCTCAGGGCTCAGTGGCTCAGGGCTCAGTGGCTCAGGGCTCAGTGGCCCAGGGCTCAGGGCCTCAGGGCTCAGGGCCCAGGCTCAGTGGCTCAGTGGCCCAGGCCTGGGCTCAGGGCTCAGGGCTCAGGGCCAGGGCTCAGGCCCAGGCTCAGGCTCAGGGCTCAGGCTCAGGCCAGGGCTCAGGGCCTGTGGCCTAGGCTCAGGGCCAGTGGCCCAGGGCTCAGGCTCAGTGGCTCAGGCCCAGGGCTCAGGGCTCAGGGCTCAGGGCTCAGGGCTCAGGGCTCAGGGCTGGCTCAGGGCTCAGGGGCTCAGGCTCAGGCTCAGGGCTCAGGGCTCAGGCTCAGTGGCTCAGGGCTCCAGGGCTGGCTCAGGCTCAGGGCTCAGGGCTCAGGCTCAGGGCTCAGGGCCCAGGCTCAGGGCTCAGGCTCAGGGCCTCAGTGGCTCAGGGCTCAGTGGCTCAGTGGCTCAGGGGCCAGGCAGTGGCTCAGGGCTCAGGGCTCAGGGCCAGTGGCTCAGGGCTCAGGGCTCAGGGCTCAGGGCTCAGTGGCCTCAGTGGCCAGGGCTCAGGGCCTGTGGCCTCAGTGGCTCAGGGCTCAGGGCCTCAGGCTCAGGCTCAGGGCTCAGTGGCTCAGGGCTCAGGGCTCAGTGGCCAGGGCTCAGGGCTCAGGCTCAGGGCTCAGGGCTCAGGGCTCAGGCTCAGGGCTCAGGGCTCAGGGCTCAGGGCTCAGGCCTCAGGGCCTCAGGCCTCAGGGCTCAGGGCCCAGGCCTGGCTCAGGCTCAGGGCTCAGGGCTCAGGGCCAGGGCCTCAGGGCCTCAGGGCTCAGGCTCAGGGCTCAGGGCTCAGGGCTCAGGGCTCAGGCTCAGTGGCCTCAGGCTCAGTGGCCAGGGCTCAGGCTCAGGCTCAGGGCTCAGTGGCCCAGGGCTCAGTGGCCTGGCTCAGTGGCTCAGGGCTCAGGGCTCAGTGGCTCAGGCTCAGGGCTCAGGGCTCAGGGCTCAGGGCTCAGTGGCCTCAGGGCTCAGGGCCTCAGGGCTCAGTGGCTCAGGCTCCAGGCTCAGGGCTCAGGGCCTCAGGCTCAGGGCTCAGGGCCAGTGGCTCAGGGCTCAGTGGCCCAGGGCTCAGGGCTCAGTGGCTCAGTGGCTCAGGGCCAGTGGCTCAGTGGCCTCAGGCTCAGGGCTCAGGGCTCAGGCTCAGGGCTCAGTGGCTCAGGGCTCAGTGGGCTCAGGGCCAGGGCTCAGGCTCAGGGCTCAGGGCTCAGGGCTCAGGGCTCAGTGGCTCAGGCTCAGGGCTCAGGGCTCAGGGCCAGGGCCAGGGCTCAGGCTCAGGCTCAGGGCTCAGGGCCTCAGGGCTCAGTGGCTCAGTGGCTCAGGGCTCAGGGCTCAGTGGCTCAGTGGCTCAGGGCTCAGTGGCTCAGTGGCTCAGGGCTCAGGCTCAGGGCCAGGCCCAGGGCTCAGGCCTGGCCTGTGGGCTCAGTGGCCCAGGCTCAGGGCTCAGGGCCTCAGGGCCCAGGGCCAGGGCTCAGGGCCTGGCTCAGTGGCCCAGGGCCCAGGGCCTCAGGGCTCAGGCCTCAGGCTCAGTGGCTCAGGGCTCAGTGGCTCAGGGCCTCAGGGCTCAGGGCTCAGGGCCCAGTGGCTCAGTGGCTCAGGGCCTAGGGCCAGTGGCTCAGGCCTGGGCTCAGGCCTCAGGGCTCAGTGGCTCAGTGGCCAGGGCTCAGGGCTCAGGGCTCAGGCTCAGGCCTCAGGCCTAGGGCCCAGGCCCAGGGCCTCAGGGCTCAGGGCTCAGGCTCAGGCTCAGGGCTCAGGGCTCAGGCTCAGGCTCAGGGCTCAGGGCCAGGGCCAGGGCTCAGTGGCCCAGGGCTCAGGGCTCAGTGGCTCAGTGGCCTGGCCAGTGGCTCAGGGCCTCAGGGCTCAGGGCTCAGGCCTCAGTGGCCTGTGGCTCAGTGGCTCAGGCTCAGGGCTCAGTGGCTCAGGGCCTCAGGGCTCAGGGCTCAGGCTCAGGGCTCAGGCTCAGGCTCAGGGCTCAGGGCTCAGTGGCCAGGGCCTGGGCTCAGGGCTCAGGGCTCAGGGCTCAGTGGCTCAGGGCTCAGGGCTCAGGGCTCAGGGCCAGTGGCTCAGGGCTCAGGGCTCAGGGCTCAGTGGCTCAGGGCTCAGGGGCTCAGGCTCAGTGGCTCAGGGCTCAGTGGCTCAGGGCTCAGGGCTCAGGGCCTCAGGGCCAGGCTCAGGCTCAGGGCTCAGGGCCTGGCTCAGGGCCCAGGCTCAGGGCCTCAGGGCCTCAGGGCTCAGGCTCAGGCTCAGGCTCAGGGCCAGGGCCAGGGCCCAGGCTCAGTGGCCAGGGCCAGGGCTCAGTGGCCCAGTGGCCTCAGGCCTCAGTGGCCTCTCAGGGCTCAGGGCTCAGGCTCAGGGCCTGTCAGGCCTGTGGCCCAGGGCTCAGGCTCAGGCTCAGTGGCTCAGGCCTCAGGGCTCAGGGCTCAGGGCTCAGGGCTCAGTGGCCCAGGGCCAGGCTCAGGCTCAGGCTCAGGCCAGGCTCAGGGCTCAGGGCTCAGTGGCCAGGGCTCAGGGCTCAGGGCCAGGCTCAGGGCCAGGGCTCAGGGCCAGTGGCCTCAGGGCCTGGGGCTCAGGGCTCAGGCTCAGGGCTCAGGGCCCAGGGCTCAGGGCTCAGGGCTCAGTGGCTCAGGGCCTCAGGCTCAGGGCTGTGGCCTGGGGCTCAGTGGCCAGTGGCCAGGGCTCAGGCCTCAGTGGCTCAGGGCTCAGGCCTCAGGGCTCAGGGCTCAGTGGCTCAGTGGCTCAGGGCTCAGGGCCTCAGGGCTCAGGGCCCAGGCTCAGGGCCTCAGGGCTCAGGGCTCAGGGCTCAGGCCAGGGCTCAGTGGCTCAGTGGCTCAGGGCTCAGGGCTCAGGGCTCAGGGCTCAGGGCTCAGTGGCCTGTGGCCTCAGGGCTCAGGGCTCAGGCCTCAGGCTCAGGGCTCAGGGCTCAGGGCCTCAGTGGCCCAGGGCTCAGGCCTCAGGGCCAGTGGCTCAGGGCTCAGGGCTCAGGCTGGCCCAGGGCTCAGGGCTCAGTGGCCTAGGGCCTCAGGGCTCAGGGCTCAGGCCCAGGGCTCAGTGGCTCAGGGCTCAGGGCTCAGGGCTCAGGGCTCAGGGCTCAGTGGCTCAGGGCTCAGGGCTCAGGGCTCAGGGCTCAGGGCTCAGGGCCTCAGGCTCAGGCTCAGGGCTCAGGCTCAGGCTCAGGGCCAGGCTCAGGCTCAGTGGCCAGGGCTCAGTGGCTCAGGCTCAGGGCTCAGTGGCTCAGGGCTCAGGGCTCAGGGCTCAGGGCTCAGGCCCAGGCCTAGTGGCCAGGGCTCAGGGCTCAGGGCTCAGGCTCAGGCTCAGGGCTCAGGGCTCAGGCTCAGTGGCTCAGTGGCCTCAGTGGCCTCAGTGGCCAGGCTCAGGGCTCAGGGCTCAGTGGCTCAGTGGCTCAGTGGCTCAGGGCCAGGCCCAGCTCAGTGGCCAGGCTCAGGGCTCAGGGCTCAGGGCCAGGGCTCAGTGGCCAGGGCCTCAGTGGCCCAGGCTCAGTGGCTCAGGGCTCAGTGGCTGGGCCTGGGCTCAGGGCTCAGGGCTCAGGGCCAGGTGGCCAGTGGCTCAGTGGCTCAGTGCTCAGGGCTCAGGGCTCAGGGCTCAGGGCCAGGGCCCAGGGCTCAGGGCTCAGGGCTCAGTGGCCTCAGGGCTCAGGGCCAGGCTCAGGGCCTGTGGGCCTCAGGGCTCAGTGGCTCAGTGGCTCAGGGCCTCAGTGGCTCAGTGGCTCAGGGCTCAGGGCCAGGGCCTCAGGGCCCAGGGCCCAGGGCCAGGGCTCAGGGCCTCAGGGCTCAGTGGCCAGGGCTCAGGGCCTCAGGCCTCAGGGCTCAGTGGCTCAGGCCCAGGGCCTGGGCCCAGTGGCTCAGTGGCCCAGGGCCAGGGCTCAGGCCTGGGCCCAGGGCTCAGGGCTCAGTGGCTCAGGGCCTAGGCTCAGTGGCTCAGGGCTCAGGGCCCAGGGCCTCAGGCCTGGCCCAGGCTCAGGGCTCAGGGCCAGTGGCTCAGGGCTCAGTGGCCAGTGGCCTCAGGGCTCAGTGGCCCAGGGGCCCAGTGGCTCAGGCTCAGGGCTCAGGCTCAGGCTCAGGCTCAGGGCTCAGTGGCCAGGGCTCAGGGCCTCAGGCTCAGGGCTCAGTGGCTCAGGGCTCAGGGCTCAGGGCTCAGTGGCTCAGTGGCTCAGTGGCCTGGCCTGGCCAGGGCCAGGCCTAGGCAGGGCTCAGGGCTCAGGGCTCAGTGGCTCAGGGCTCAGGGCCTGTGGCCTCAGGCTCAGGGCTCAGGGCCCAGGGCCCAGGGCTCAGGGCTCAGGGCTCAGGGCCAGTGGCCTCAGGGCTCAGTGGCCTCAGGGCTCAGGCTCAGTGGCTCAGGCCTGGGCTCAGTGGCTCAGGGCTCAGGGCCTGTGGCCCAGTGGCTCAGGCTCAGGGCTCAGTGGCTCAGTGGCTCAGTGGCCTCAGGCCTCAGGGCCAGGCTCAGGGCTCAGGCCAGGGCCTCAGGGCCCAGGGCTCAGGGCTCAGGGCTCAGGCCTCAGGGCTCAGGCTCAGGGCCAGTGGCCCAGTGGCTCAGGGCTCAGTGGCTCAGGGCCTGGCTCAGGGCTCAGGGCTCAGGGCTCAGGGCTCAGGGCTCAGGGCCAGGCCAGGGGCCTCAGGGCCCAGGGCTCAGGGCTCAGGGCTCAGGGCTCAGTGGCCCAGGCTCAGGGCTCAGGGCTCAGGCCTCAGGGCTCAGGGCTCAGGCTCAGGCCCAGGCCAGTGGCTCAGGGCTCAGTGGCTCAGTGGCTCAGTGGCTCAGTGGCTCAGGGCTCAGGCTCAGTGGCCCAGGGCTCAGGGCCCAGGGCTCAGGTGGCCTCAGGCTCAGGGCCTCAGTGGCTCAGGGCCTGGCTCAGTGGCCCAGGCTCAGGGCTCAGGCCTCAGGGCTCAGGCCTGGCTCAGTGGCTCAGTGGCTCAGTGGCTCAGGCTCAGTGGCTCAGTGGCTCAGGCTCAGGGCTCAGTGGCCCAGCCTGTGGCTCAGGGCTCAGTGGCCTCAGGCCAGGCTCAGGCTCAGGGCCCAGGCTGGCTCAGGGCTCAGGCCTCAGGGCTCAGGCTCAGGGCTCAGGGCTCAGGGCTCAGGGCCTCAGGGCTCAGGGCTCAGGGCTCAGGGCCTCTCAGTGGCTCAGTGGCCTGGGGCTCAGGCCTCAGGGCCCAGTGGCCTCAGGGCCTCAGTGGCTCAGGGCTCAGGCTCAGTGGCTCAGGGCTCAGGGCTCAGGCCCAGGCCTCAGGGCTCAGTGGCTCAGGGCTCAGGCCAGTGGCTCAGGGCTCAGGGCTCAGGGCCAGGGCTCAGGGCCCAGGGCTCAGTGGCTCAGGCTCAGTGGCTCAGTGGCTCAGTGGCCTCAGGGCTCAGTGGCCAGGCTCAGGGCCAGGCCTCAGGCTCAGGGCTCAGGGCTCAGGGCTCAGGGCTCAGTGGCTCAGGGCTCAGTGGCTCAGGGCTCAGGGCTCAGGGCCCAGGCCCAGGCCTCAGGGCCAGTGGCTCAGGGCCCAGGCTCAGTGGCTCAGGGCTCAGGGCTCAGTGGGCTCAGTGGCCCAGGCCTGGGCCTGGCCAGGCCAGGCCAGGGCTCAGGCTCAGGGCTCAGGCTCAGTGGCCAGTGGCTCAGGCTCAGTGGCTCAGGGCTCAGGCTCAGGGCTCAGGGCTCAGTGGCCTCAGGGCTCAGGCTGGCTCAGGGCCTCAGGGCCCAGTGGCTCAGGGCTCAGTGGCCTGTGGCTCAGGGCTCAGGGCTCAGTGGCTCAGGCTGGCCAGTGGCTCAGGGCTCAGGGCTCAGTGGCTCAGGGCTCAGGGCTCAGTGGCTCAGGGCCCAGGGCCAGTGGCTCAGGCTCAGGGGCTCAGGCTCAGGGCCTCAGGGCTCAGGGCTCAGGGCCAGGGCTCAGGGCTCAGTGGCTCAGGGCCAGGCCTCAGGGCCTCAGGGCTCAGGGCCTCAGGCTCAGGCTCAGGGCTCAGGGCCTGGGGCTCAGGCCCAGGCCTCAGGGCCAGGGCTCAGTGGCTCAGTGGCCTCAGTGGCTCAGGCTCAGGGGGCTCAGGGCTCAGTGGGCTCAGGGCTCAGGCAGGCTCAGGGCCTGGGCTCAGGGCTCAGTGGCTCAGGCTCAGGGCTCAGTGGCTCAGTGGCCTCAGGGCCTCAGGGCTCAGGGCTCAGGGCTCAGGGCCAGGGCTCAGGCTCAGGCTCAGGGCCTCAGGGCTCAGGGCCCAGGGCTCAGGGCTCAGGGCTCAGGCTCAGGGCTCAGGGCTCAGGGCCCAGGCTCAGTGGCCTGGGCTCAGGGCCTGGGCTCAGTGGCTCAGGGCCAGGGCTCAGGGCTCAGGGCTCAGGGCCTCAGGGCTCAGTGGCTCAGGGCTCAGGGCCTCAGGGCTCAGTGGCTCAGGGCTCAGGGCCAGGGCTCAGGGCTCAGGGCTCAGGCTCAGGGCTCAGGGCTCAGGCCCAGGCCCAGGGCTCAGGCTCAGTGGCTCAGGGCTCAGTGGCTCAGGGCTCAGGCTCAGTGGCTCAGTGGCTCAGGGCTCAGTGGCTCAGTGGCCTCAGGGCTCAGGGCTCAGGGCTCAGGGCCAGGCTCAGGGCTCAGGGCTCAGTGGCTCAGGCTGGCTCAGGCTCAGGGCTCAGGGCTCAGGGCCAGTGGCCAGTGGCTCAGGGCTCAGGCTCAGGGCTCAGGCTCAGGGCTCAGTGGCTCAGGGCTCAGGGCTCAGTGGCCCAGGGCTCAGGCTGGCTCAGGGCTCAGTGGCTCAGGGCTCAGGCTGGCTCAGTGGCTCAGGCCTCAGGGCTCAGTGGCTCAGGGCTCAGGGCTCAGGGCTGGCTCAGTGGCTCAGGGCTCAGGCCTCAGGCTCAGGGCCAGGGCTCAGTGGCTCAGGGCTCAGTGGCTCAGGCCTGGCTCAGTGGCTCAGTGGCTCAGTGGCTCAGGGCCTCAGGGCTCAGGGCTCAGGGCTCAGGGCTCAGTGGCTCAGGCTCAGGGCTCAGGGCTCAGGGCTCAGGGCTCAGGGCCTCAGGGCCAGGGCTCAGTGGCTCAGGGCTCAGGGCTCAGGCTCAGGGCCTAGGCTCAGGCTCAGGGCTCAGGGCTCAGGGCTCAGGGCCTCAGGGCCTCAGGGCCTTCAGGGCTCAGGCTCAGGCCTCAGGGCTCAGGCTCAGTGGCTCAGTGGCTCAGTGGCTCAGGGCTCAGTGGCTCAGGCTCAGTGGCTCAGGCTCAGGGCTCAGGGCTCAGGCTCAGGCTCAGGGCTCAGGGCTCAGGGCTCAGGCTCAGGCTCAGGGCTCAGGCTCAGGCTCAGGGCTCAGGCCAGGGCTCAGGCTCAGGGCTCAGGGCTCAGGGCTCAGGGCTCAGGGCTCAGGGCTCAGTGGCTCAGGGCTCAGGGCTCAGGGCCCAGGCAGTGGCCTCAGGGCTCAGGGCTCAGGGCTCAGGGCCTCAGGGCTCAGGGCCTCAGGGCTCAGGGCTCAGGGCTCAGGGCCTGGCCAGGCCTCAGTGGCTCAGGGCTCAGGGCCTCAGGGCTCAGGGCCTCAGGGCCTGGGCTCAGGGCTGTGGCTCAGGGCCCAGGCCTGGCCTCAGGGCTCAGGGCTCAGGCCCAGGGCTCAGGGCTCCAGGCTCAGGGCTCAGGCTCAGGCTCAGGGCTCAGGGCTCAGGGCTCAGGGGCTCAGGGCTCAGGGCTCAGGCCCAGGCCTCAGGGCTCAGTGGCTCAGGGCTCAGGTGGCCTGGCCTAGGCTCAGGGCCCAGGCTCAGGGCTCAGGGCCAGTGGCTCAGTGGCCTCAGGCCAGTGGCTCAGGCTCAGGGCTCAGGCTCAGTGGCTCCAGGGCCTCAGGGCTCAGGGCTCAGGGCTCAGGCTCCAGGCTCAGGGCTCAGGGCTCAGGGCCCAGTGGCTCAGGCCTCAGGGCCCAGGGCTCAGGGCTCAGTGGCTCAGTGGCCAGGGCTCAGGGCTCAGGGCTCAGGGCTCAGGCTCAGGCTCAGGCTCAGGGCTCAGGCTCAGGCCAGGCCCAGGGCTCAGGGCTCAGGCTCAGGCTCAGGGCTCAGGCTCAGGGCTCAGGCTCAGGCCTCAGTGGCTCAGGGCTCAGGCCTCAGGCCAGGGCCAGGGCCAGGGCCTCAGGCCTCAGGCTCAGTGGCTCAGGGCTCAGGGCTCAGTGGCTCAGGGCTCAGGGCTCAGGGCTCAGGGCTCAGGGCTCAGGGCTCAGGGCTCAGTGGCTCAGGGCTCAGTGGCTCAGTGGCCAGTGGCCTGGGCTCAGGCTCAGGGCTCAGGGCTCAGGGCTCAGGCCTCAGGGCCAGGGCTCAGGGCTCAGGGCTCAGGGCCCAGGCTCAGTGGCCTGGGCTCAGGGCCTCAGGCCTCAGTGGCTCAGGGCTCAGGCCCAGGCTCAGGGCTCAGTGGCCTCAGGGCCTCAGGGCTCAGGGCTCAGTGGCTCAGGGCCCAGGCTCAGGGCTCAGGGCTCAGTGGCCCAGGGCCAGTGGCCCAGGGCTCAGGGCTCAGGCTCAGGGCTCAGTGGCTCAGTGGCTCAGGGCTCAGGGCTCAGGCTCAGGCCCAGTGGCTCAGGGCCAGTGGCTCAGGGCCTAGGCCTCAGGGCTCAGTGGCTCAGTGGCTCAGTGGCCCAGGGCTCAGGGCTCAGTGGCTCAGGGCTTCAGGGCTCAGGGCTCAGTGGCTCAGGCTCAGGCCTCAGGCTCAGTGGCCCAGGCCTCAGGGCTCAGGGCTCAGTGGCTCAGTGGCTCAGGGCCTGGGCTCAGGGCTCAGGCTCAGTGGCTCAGGGCTCAGGGCTCAGTGGCTCAGGGCTGGCTCAGGGCCTCAGTGGCTCAGGCTCCAGGCTCAGGGCCAGGCTCAGGGCCTGTGGGCTCAGGGCTCAGGGCTCAGGGCTCAGGGCTCAGTGGCCTCAGGGCTCAGGGCTCAGGGCTCAGTGGCTCAGGCCCAGGGCCTCAGGGCCCAGGGCTCAGTGGCTCAGGGCTCAGGGCTCAGTGGCTCAGGCTCAGGGCTCAGGGCTCAGGGCCTGGCTCAGGGCTCAGGCTCAGTGGCCTCAGTGGCCTGTGGCTCAGGGCTCAGGCCAGGCTCAGGGCTCAGGGCTCAGTGGCCAGGGCCCAGGCTCAGGGCCTCAGGCTCAGTGGCTCAGGGCTCAGTGGCTCAGGGCTCAGGCCTCAGGCCCAGGCTCAGGCCTCAGGGCTCAGGGCTCAGGGCTCAGGCTCAGGGCTCAGTGGCTCAGGCTGGCTCAGGGCTCAGGGCTCAGGGCTCAGGGCCTGTGGCCTCAGGGCTCAGTGGCTCAGGGCTCAGGGCTCAGGGCTCAGGGCTCAGGGCTCAGGGCTCAGGGCTCAGTGGGCTCAGGCTCAGGGCTCAGGGCTCAGGGCTCAGGGCTCAGGGCTCAGGCCTCAGGCTCAGGGCTCAGGGCTCAGGGCCTGTGGGCTCCAGGGCCCAGGCTCAGGGCTCAGTGGCCTCAGGGCCCAGGGCTCAGGGCCAGGCCCAGGGCCTCAGGCTGGCCTCAGGCTCAGGGCTCAGGGCTCAGGGCCTGTGGCTCAGGCTCAGGCTCAGGCCAGGCTCAGGGCTCAGGGCTCAGGCTCAGGCCTCAGGGCTCAGGGCTCAGGGCTCAGGCCTCAGGGCTCAGGGCTCAGGGCTCAGTGGCCTGGGCCAGGCCCAGGCCTGGCTCAGGGCTCAGGCTCAGGGCTCAGGCTCAGGGCTCAGGGCTCAGGGCTCAGGCTCAGTGGCCTGTGGCCTCAGGGCTCAGTGGCTCAGGGCTCAGGGCCCAGGGCTCAGTGGCTCAGGGCTCAGGGCTGGGCCTAGGCCTGGCCTCAGTGGCTCAGGGCTCAGTGGCTCAGTGGCCAGGCTCAGGCTCAGGGCTCAGGGCCTCAGGCCTCAGGCTCAGGGCTCAGGGCCAGGCCTAGGGCTCAGTGGCTCAGGGCTCAGGCTGGCCAGGGCTCAGGCTCAGGGCTCAGGGCTCAGGCTCAGGGCTCAGGCCTCAGTGGCTCAGTGGCCTGGGCTCAGGCTCAGTGGCTCAGGGCTCTGGCTCAGTGGCCTCAGGGCCAGGCCTGGCTCAGGGCTCAGGGCTCAGGGCTCAGTGGCTCAGTGGCTCAGGCTCAGGGCCTCAGGGCCAGGGCTCAGGCTCAGTGGCCTCAGGGCTCCAGTGGCTCAGGGCCTCAGGGCCAGTGGCCTCAGGCCAGGGCCAGGGCCAGGGCCTCAGGGCTCAGGGCTCAGTGGCAGTGGCTCAGTGGCTCAGTGGCTCAGGGCTCAGTGGCCTCAGTGGCTCAGGGCTCAGGCTCAGGCTCAGGGCCTCAGTGGCTCAGGGCCTCAGGGCCCAGGCCCAGGGCTCAGGGCTCAGGGCTCAGGGCTCAGGGCCCAGTGGCCTCAGGCTCAGGCCTCAGGGCTCAGTGGCTCAGGGCCCAGGGCCCAGGCCTCAGGCCTCAGGCCCAGGCTCAGGGCCAGGCCCAGGGCTCAGGGCTCAGTGGCCTGGCTGGCCTGTGGCTCAGGGCCTCAGGGCCAGGGGCTCAGGGCCAGGCCCAGGGCTCAGGGCTCAGGGCTCAGTGGCTCAGTGGCTCAGGGCTCAGTGGCTCAGGCTCAGGGCTCAGGGCCAGTGGCTCAGGGCTCAGGCAGGCTCAGGCTCAGGGCTCAGGGCTCAGGCTCAGGCCTGTGGCCTGTGGCCCAGGGCCCAGTGGCTCAGTGGCTCAGGGCTCAGGCCCAGGCTCAGTGGCCTGGGCTCAGGGCTCAGTGGCAGTGGGCTCAGGGCCCAGTGGCCTCAGGGCTCAGGGCTCAGGCTCAGGGCTCAGGGCTCAGGGCTCAGGCTGGCCCAGGGCCTGTGGCTCAGGGCTCAGGGCCCAGGCTCAGGGCTCAGGGCCCAGGCCTCAGGGCTCAGGCTCAGGCCCAGGCTCAGTGGCTCAGTGGCTCAGGGCTCAGGGCCTAGGCCTCAGTGGCTCAGTGGCCTGTGGCTCAGGGCTCAGTGGCCTCAGGGCCTCAGGGCTCAGGCTCAGTGGCTCAGGGCTCAGGGCTCAGGGCCTGGCTCAGGGCTCAGGGCCTCAGGCCCAGGGCTCAGTGGCTCAGGGCTCAGGGCTCAGGCTCAGGGCTCAGTGGCTCAGGGCTCAGGGCCTCAGTGGCTCAGTGGCTCAGTGGCCCAGGCCTCAGGCTCAGGCCTCAGGCTCAGTGGCCAGTGGCCTCAGGGCTCAGGGCTCAGTGGCTCAGTGGCTCAGGGCTCAGGGCTCAGGCCTCAGGCTCAGGGCTCCAGGGCTCAGGCCTCAGGGCCTCAGGGCTCAGGGCCCAGGCCCAGGGCTCAGTGGCTCAGTGGCTCAGGCTCAGGCCAGGGCCAGGCCAGTGGCCAGGCCCAGCTCAGGGCCTGGCTCAGGGGCTCAGTGGCTCAGTGGCTCAGGGCCTGGGCTCAGGGCTCAGGGCCAGGCCCAGGCTCAGGGCTCAGGCTCAGGCTCAGGGCCTGTGGGCTCAGGGCCAGGGCTCAGTGGCTCAGGGCTCAGGGCTCAGGGCTCAGGCTCAGCTCAGTGGCCTCAGGGCTCAGGCTCAGGGCTCAGGCTCAGGCCCAGTGGCTCAGTGGCCTCAGTGGCCTCAGGGCCAGGCTCAGGGCTCAGGGCTCAGGCTCAGGGCTCAGGGCTCAGGGCTCAGGCCAGGGCTCAGTGGCCTCAGGCCCAGGGCTCAGGCTCAGGCCTCAGTGGCTCAGTGGCTCAGGCTCAGTGGCCCAGGGCTCAGTGGCCAGTGGCTCAGTGGCTCAGTGGCTCAGGGCTCAGGGCCCAGGCTCAGGCTCAGGGCTCAGGCCTCAGGGCTCAGGCCTCAGTGGCCAGGGCCTCAGGGCTCAGGGCTCAGGGCCTCAGGGCTCAGGCAGGGCTCAGGGCTCAGGGCTCAGTGGCTCAGTGGCTCAGGGCCAGGGCTCAGTGGCCCAGTGGCTCAGTGGCTCAGTGGCTCAGGGCTCAGGGCTCAGGGCTCAGGGCTCAGTGGCTCAGGGCTCAGGGCTCAGGCCTCAGGGCCTGGGCCTCAGGGCTCAGGGCTCAGGGCTGGCCTCAGTGGCTCAGTGGCCCAGGGCCAGGGCCCAGGGCCCAGTGGCTCAGGGCTCAGGCCTCAGGGCTCAGTGGCCCAGGCCTCAGGGCTCAGGGGCCTCAGTGGCTCAGGGCTCAGGCAGTGGCCTGCAGGCCTCAGGGCTCAGGCTCAGGCCCAGGCCCAGTGGCTCAGTGGCTCAGGGCTCAGGGCCAGTGGCCTGGGCTCAGGGCCCAGGCCCAGGCCCAGGCCTCAGGCTCAGTGCTCAGGCCCAGGGCTCAGTGGCCTCAGGCCCAGGGCTCAGGGCTCAGTGGCTCAGGGCTCAGGCCCAGGCTCAGTGGGCTCAGGGCTCAGTGGCTCAGTGGCTCAGGCCCAGGCTCAGGGCTCAGGGCCAGGCCAGTGGCTCAGGCTCAGGCCCAGCCTGGCTCAGGGCTCAGGCTGGGCTCAGGGCCTCAGGGCCCAGGGCTCAGTGCTCAGTGGCTCAGGCTCAGGGCTCAGGCAGTGGCCTAGTGGCCTCAGGGCCAGTGGCTCAGGCTCAGGCTCAGTGGCTCAGGGCTCAGGGCCTCAGGGCTCAGTGGCCTCAGGCAGGGCTCAGGCTCAGGCCCAGGGCTCAGTGGCTCAGGCCTCAGGGCTCAGGGCCCAGGCTCAGGGCTCAGGGCCTGTGGCTCAGGCTCAGGCTCAGTGGCCAGTGGCTCAGTGCCTCAGGGCTCAGTGCTCAGTGGCCAGGGCTGGGCTCAGTGGCTCAGTGGCTCAGGGCTCAGGGCTCAGGGCTCAGGCTCAGGGCCTCAGGGCCTGGCTCAGTGGCTCAGGGCCTCAGGCTCAGGGCTCAGGGCTCAGTGGCTCAGTGGCTCAGGCCCAGGCCTCAGGGCCTCAGGGCTGTGGCTCAGTGGCTCAGTGGCTCAGGGCTCAGGCCTCAGGCCTCAGTGGCTCAGTGGCTCAGGGCCCAGGGCCCAGGCTCAGTGGCTCAGTGGCTCAGGGCCAGGGCTCAGTGGCCTGGGCCCAGGGCTCAGTGGCTCAGTGGCTCAGTGGCTCAGTGGCTCAGGGCTCAGGGCTCAGGGCTCAGTGGCTCAGTGGCTCAGTGGCCTCAGTGGCTCAGGGCTCAGGGCCTCAGGGCTCAGTGGCCAGGGGCCAGTGGCTCAGGGCCCAGGCTCAGGGCCAGTGGCTCAGGCTCAGTGGCTCAGGGCTCAGGGCTCAGGGCCAGGGCTCAGGGCTCAGGGCTCAGGGCTCAGTGGCTCAGTGGCTCAGTGGCTCAGTGGCTCAGGGCTCAGTGGCTCAGGGCTCAGGGCTCAGTGGCTCAGGCCTGGGCTCAGGGCTCAGTGGCCTCAGGGCCTGGGCCAGGCCTGGCTCAGGGCTCAGGGCCTCAGGCTCAGGGCCAGGGCTCAGGGCTCAGTGGCTCAGGCCTCAGGCCTCAGTGGCTCAGTGGCTCAGGGCTCAGGGCTCAGGGCTCAGGGCTCAGGGCTCAGGGCTCAGGCCTGGTGGCCTCAGGGCTCCTCAGGCTCAGGCTCAGGGCTCAGGGCCTCAGGCCTCAGGCTCAGGCTCAGTGGCTCAGTGGCCTAGGGCCTCAGGGCTCAGTGGCCTAGGGCTCAGGCTCTGGGCTCAGGGCTCCAGGGCCTGTGGGCTCAGGCTCAGTGGCTCAGGGCCCAGGCTCAGGCCCAGGGCTCAGTGGCTCAGGCCTGGGCTCAGGGCTCAGGGCTCAGGGCTCAGGGCTCAGGCCTGGCTCAGGCTCAGGGCCTCAGGGCCTCAGGGCCCAGGGCTCAGGCCTCAGGGCCCAGGCTCAGGCTCAGGGCTCAGGCCCAGGGCCTCAGTGGCCCTCAGGCCCAGGCTCAGGCTCAGGGCCTAGGCTCAGGCCCAGGCCCAGGGCCTAGGCCCAGGGCTCAGGCCTCAGGGCTCAGGGCTCAGGCTCAGGCCTCAGGCTCAGGGCTCAGTGGCCCAG